>CM077457.1:9241367-9536372 GCA_039654765.1 Mylopharyngodon piceus | reverse complement strand
GGCGGTCGGGGCTGGAAGTTCTGGCCGATGAGAGGGTCTGCCATTTCTGGGTCGCCGGCTGGCCTCCCACGTGGGCGCTCGCCTTTCTTGTGGGTTGTTGGATGGACGTGGCTTGTTCCAGACTCTTTCAGAACGCCCAGATGTGGTGCTTTGGACGGGCACCCTCGTTAGTGAGGCTGCCCTCTGCTGGCCGGGAACTGTCTTGACTCTCTGTTAAACCGGTCTGTCACTGTAGCCAGGGTGCGTGTGTGCGCCCTCTAGGGCCACAAGTTCTGGACAGTGATCAGAGACCGGGTAAATGGTTGGATTTTTAACAGTCTTTTCAGATGCAGCCTTCTGCTTAGAATAAGCCTTGTGGACTAGATCTCGCAGCTGTTGAGTAGACATACTCCGTGGGCAGGCCAAGACTCCCAGATGATGACTCACCGCAGGGTGCAGATTTCGGAGAAACAAAATCTTAAAGTTGAAATCTTCCTCCATTCCTGGCTCGTTACGTGCTCCGAAGTAGGCCTTTCGTAGTCTGTTGTAGTACGCTTGTGGGGTTTCTAGTCGGCCCTGTTTAAGGTCCATGGCCGCGAGGAGCCCTTGGTCCGATTCAGGGTCAGAAAACTCTTTGATCAGAGCCTGTCGCAGCTGCTGGTAGTCTGATTTGACAGCTTCTGGCTGCCGATCTAGAAAGCTGCGCACATCACGGCTGGACGTGATTCGGAGTAGATACAACCTGTCCCATGCATTCACGTTGGCCACATTTTGCAGCAGAAAGTCAATGTCCTGCAAATATGCGTGCACGTCAACACCCCCTGCTGGGTTTGGGGTGAAAGTGGGGATATTCTTTGCTAGCTTGTCCAGCTCTTTGGGAGCCATGCCATGGCTAGTGGCACGAGTTTTCTGGAGAGGCTCCCACCCCTTTGCTGTTGAAGAAGGTTCTTGGCCGCTCGCGGGCGGCATCTTGGGCAGTGGACTTTCAACCCCCTTTTGAACTAGGGACTCTTGACTGGGCCTACTGGCCAGGAGAAACTCTGTGAAGTGTGCTTCCCCTCCCAAGTCACCTTGCAGTTTGTAAGAATGTTTCAGTTCTCTGTGAACAGTGTCCAATTCATCTCTTAAATAGTCTCTTTGTTGTTTCAGAGCAAGGATCTCACTTCGGGCCTGTTTAAGATGATTTTCGCAGGCCCGGGCTTTAGCATCCCTTTCTTTCAGTTCGATCTCTGCTCTTGCTAGGAGAGTTTCACCTTGTTGGAGTTTTCCAGTTAGTTCCTCTCTGGATTCGTTTTCCAACTGCTCTTTACGCTCCGCCTCCAGGTGGAGCTCTGCAAGGGCTTTTTGGAGTCTCTCTACTTCCTCCTGTAGCTCGGGGTCGGATTCATCCGCTGTCCCACGCTGGTACTGGGTCTCGAGGAGTAGCTGATCGAGGTGATGTTGAGTCTGGGCCTGATTTCTTCGGGCCTCCTCGGCCTGAAGTTTGAGCGCCGCTGCTTCCTGCTCCAGGAGAGCGTTGCTCCTTTCGCTAAGCCTCACCTGGGCAATGAGGTTGTGGGCAAGGCCACCAATGACCTTGGCCCATTCTTTGTGGTTGTAGC
The DNA here is from genome assembly GCA_039654765.1 of Mylopharyngodon piceus. Lineage (NCBI taxonomy): Eukaryota > Metazoa > Chordata > Actinopteri > Cypriniformes > Xenocyprididae > Mylopharyngodon > Mylopharyngodon piceus. The sequence continues at coordinate 9,534,792 of CM077457.1, read as the reverse complement.
TCTGCGTCGGATCGTGGGCCATTAGTCGATTTAGGTCCCCATCCAGCTGTTCACGGCTCAGGTGCTGGAGGTCACCGGCGGCGTTGGGCAGGAATGCGTTGGTCATGACGCCCAACCAGGTCTCGAGATGATCCCAGTGGGTGTCAGGGCTGGATGTTCGCGACATAGTGGCTTTACTGTTGACGAGAGAAAGACAGCACAAAAGAACCAATGCAAGCTCGCGCAGGACTAGCGGGTTACGTAATACGTAATTAGCTAATCTTTGCGTGTGATTCCAGTTAACTGGTGCAGACAGTTAGTGGAATGTAGGCTAGACACTTATTGTCAAATAACCAAGAATGACCACGTGGGTCAATTTGTGTCGGCGAGTGCCGGATTTAAATAAAGATCTTGACAGGCGGAGGCTCTACGAGTCTACTAATGACTTTGGCTGCTCGGCTGTCTATCTATTATTCAGCTTCCGTGATGGCTCTCACAGGCTCTGCCTTTACGTGAACTGAAAGAAATAAACACAGTAGAAAAACAGAACAGAACAGGATGGCTGCAATTTATGAGAAATAGAACAGTAAACAAATAGGAAGGAATGAAAATAAAATAGCAATAAAATACCGCAAGAAGGGCTAGAGGGGAGAAGTGAAACTTCAGCTTATTACCACAGCAAGGGTTTATGACGGGGCCTGACGAGGGCGCTGTCACGTCATAAAACCTAGGAGGATGGTATGGCTTAAGAGCGAAAGGGTTTGGCCAACACTTCTGATTTGAGAATATCAAATATTCTGTGGCTTTCACTGAGCAAAGGGACTGTATGTCCTTAATCTCGGCCTGGGGTGATTTGTGATTGCTCAGACAAGAACTCAGTGGCGGGGCAACCTCTCCTAGACGTTCCAACACTTGACTGCCGTGTCCGTCGGCACCCTGTACCTTTTGCACTGCGATACAACCTCTCAAACAGGGACTTTCAGCACAATTGCGTGTTTGGGCAAGGTGTTTGTGCCAACGGCCAGATTGACAGGCCAAAATTGAATTTTTCCCAACCCCAGAGTCTGACCCCGCAGGCAGTTACTCAAAGGGCGGTTCTGTCGTGCAGAAACAGGGAAATTAAACAAAATTGCCTTTCTTGCCAACCTGGACTCGTTGCCTCCCTGCACCTGACACACCCAACCTGCTGATGTCCCTGCGTGTTGCCCGTGGTACGAGGTCAGAAGTGACCGAGGTTCACCCACAGCCAGTGAGAGATCCGCCAGGCTAGTTTACTCCGCTCACTGGAACTCACTGGAACAACCGTCAACTCACCACCGATCGCTAGAGGGCCCTATTTGCAATTACACAAGTGGTCACGCAAACACAGCTTAATTGTAAATTTAAATCTAAATTTAAATCTTGTTTAAACTGAATTTAAATAATCAAGTGTGTAGGACAAAAGAATAGGGGTCTAAAATGACAGTCAGGATGAATTAGCTAAAAGCAGAACAAAAAAAAAAATAAGGCAAAGTAAAACACAACAATTCAGAGGCACTTGATTCAAATTTGAATTAAACTCTGTTCAATTGAATTTAAATAAGTGCGTAGAATAACAGAATGGGAAAAAGAAAGGAGAAAGCCTTCCCTATTTGAGAATTCCCTAAAGGGAATTGCTTCTTGATGAGCAAAATGCCAACTGATTGACACTACTTAATTTTAAATTTCAATTAAATGTTGTTTAATTAAATTTAAAAATAAGTGTATAAAATAAGGGAAGCCTGGGTGTGAGAATGCTGTTACCAGCGAATCACAAACAGGACACAGACCTAAGAGTGGATAAAATAAAACAGTAAGTAATAAAAAGAAAGGAATTTCCAAAGTAAAAGAGAAAAAATAAGGCAAGAGAGAAAGAGAGAGAGAAGTATAATGAAAGAAAATCAAGTAGAATAAAATAACATAACATAGAGTAAATCTGTGAACACAGGAAAAGAAGGAAAAGGGACGACCACACAGAGGCGGGAACTGACTTATCTGGGAGTGTCCACCAGGGGGAGCACTTTCAGAAAGTGAATTCTCTTGTTGGAAGGGAAACTTAATTTAAATTAAAAATCTAAACGTATTTAAATCAAATTTAAATCGGTAAACCACATTCCAAACACGACTGAAAAGCATAACCATCAACAAACAGTTATAACAGCCACACTGAGGTAGTCACGGGGAAATTTGGAGACAATTCAGTTCAAAGTGTGGAAAGCGTAGCTACCCAGAACGTCCACACGATGGCGTTAATGAGTCCACACAACAAGTAGGGAGGGGTGCCACACCTGAACAGACTGCTCTCTGGCGTCTGGTCAGAGTTACTGCATCCACCTACTGTAATCTCGTGAGAAAGTTTTTATTAGCGCTTTTTGGGGTTTTAATTCCCTTACGACTTAACTGCACTTAATCACGGGTACAAAACTTCAAAATCTCTGCGGATTCTTTGGTGCCAGTTTACTGGACACTACTATGCAACCTTTAATCACGGTACAAACTTTAGAATCTCGACGGATTCCTTGGGTACCGGTTCGCTGCGTACTAATATGCACTCCTTATCGCGAGTACACAACTTTGGGAATCAGTCCCTTTTTGTGCAAACTTAGTGCACACGAATGTAACGTTTGCGGGATTTCTTCGCCGCTGTTACGGGTCACGCTGGATCAGGACGTGGACCAAAGCTCCAAATTTTTACACATCAATCAATAAATCAGATAGACTGTTTTCCGACTAGATCTGTAACGGTCACGTGGTTGGTTAGCTATGCCAATGACGTCACCAAGGAGCAGACACGCTATTTTGAATTATTGGACGACACAGTAATTCAAATTTAATAGCGGTACAAATACGAGGCCTTCTAAGAGATAAGGGAGAATCTCGCCCCAAAATCTCCTTTCAAAAGATACGCTGAATACGATTCAATTCGTTTATTCAAGCGGAAATTAATATTAAACTGTATATTGCAAAAAGATTGTCGCCTTTTGCAGATACGAGTTTGAAATATTAATTGGACTGCAGTTTACTTTACGGTCAACAATTGACTACAGTGTTTTTAGGCACAAATAGCAGCTTGTTAACGTTTTTTCAGAATGAGTGACGCGTTGTCGGCTCACTCAATAAGGCGCGCATATACACATTAAATCACACAAAATTATTCTGTGTTGCTCACACATAAAAACCAAGTTTAAAACGTTGCCCGCATTCTCTAATCTGTAGCGAAATTGTACAGGTATTTAATTAATTTATGGGTGAAATATATGAATATAATAAATCATAAAGCTTTATGATTAATTATAATACATATACCGACCCAAGAGGGAATTATAATCAATTACATATATGATTAGTTCTGGTTTAATAATTATTTAGAGAAACTATTAGTTTGTCCAGCAAACCGTTAGTTCCTCATAGACTATTATAAAAAGGAAGGTTTTTCTCTGGCCACGAGAAAGACTTCCTATTCTAGCATCAATGCGTAAAGCAAGGATACTGGATCGAAACGTTAAAGTGACCTGGGTTTTGTTGAATGAGCAGCAGAAACAATCAAGCATGAATATAATGTATTTAATATATGAAACTACGGATATAGAGGTTATACGGCTACATATATACAAATAATACACATTAAAGAAAACGAAAGTAAAGTCAGGAAAACAGAGGTGATCAAAGAAATGGCAAATTACGAACAGTTAAAACCTTTGAGAGCCAGCAAGGAAACTCAGCTTATACAACGAACTTAAAACGCTTCGAAAAGAATAGTTCTATACTTGCATAGGTTCAGGTGCTGTGGTTGTTTCGTGTTTCTGTAGGAGTTTCGGTTCGTGCGGCTGGATGCGATTGGTCCTTTTCCGAGGAAGTGTTCTTCGGCGGGACTTTCGAACAAGGTTTTAACTTAAGAGTAAAATAACCGGAAAATAAAGAAGAAAGGGTCCGTCTCCTAGGCGATGAAGAGAGGAGACTTCGGGAGACGGATGAAGAAGGCTTGACAAAAGATGGTCATCCCGAAGAGAGGAGCGCGTGATGGAAGCGCGGTCGCCGAGACGTCCGGGAGAGACGTGCGTGAAATGGCGAGGGACAATTGAGAGACAATCGAGAGACAAAGCAAAACTGTTTGTGCTTGTCTTTTATGGACAAACAAGCCAACACACCTCCTTGGTTGAAACAACCAATGGTCAGGGTGCACTGTTTGGCGGGCAAAACTTCTTTGTCTTGTCTTGCGGCTCGATTTGCATAGTTTATGAGGTATCAGATAGGAGTGTATTTTCTTCACAGTATCATTAAAAATAGAACAGTGCATTTTGCAGTTATGTGACATACCTCAGTGAATGAGACGTGGAAAGAGCTTTAAAACTAGACCAAACTTGCCATAAGAAAAGCATATAAAAGAAGTTACAGTTTACAGTCAAATGTAATCGTTAGAAATGACACTAGTACCACTACAATCCTAGCTAAGCTTATACAGTGGGAATAACTATATGCAATTTGACAATACAACGGCGGTTACATTTATATATAATTATATCTTACACATACAGTCTTCAATGCATGTTTGTGTGTCTGTGTGTGTCTGTGTGTATTGGGGTTGTGGCCAGTGTCTGTGACACATGGCCCTTAGCCCCACCAGGGTGACTCTTTGAAGTCCCTAGAGCTGGTGAGACTTTCTTCTGTTTTTCCTTCCATGGGGTAACAAAAGTGCCAATGAGGCAATCGGTCCCGGACTTGCCGGAGCCGATTCGTGATTTACACAAACAGTTCAGGAGGCTAAAAGCATTCTGAAGATTCTAAAGTTGGGCTGGCAGGATCCGATTTTGACCAGACGCTACAATCCCTAACATATATATCATAAACACCATAGTATTGTGAAATATCAAACTTTTAAGGGGGTTGATTCCTCTCTAGTTGAGCCAGTGCCTGGCAATCAACCTTGCTCAAGTCACACACAGACATCAACATTCAGTATGCAAAACACAACAATGGTAGCAGTTTTTTTTTTTTTTTCATTAATAAGACCATTACAATTTTATTTGCTGTCATTGTTGGGGTAATACTGACACAAGACAGCAAATAAAATTGTAAAATAAAGCCACAAACGGTAAAACAATTCATGCTGCAGTGCACTCTGGGAGTACACTTCCTCAGATCACAGATAGAATTAAGTTAAATGACAAAAACAAAACTTAAATGGTTTAAGTAAGATCAACTTAATACAATTATGTTAAGCTTACTTAATTGAATTATGGCAACAAGTTTGCACAATTGAATTAAGTAAACTGAACAAATTTGTTTTTATGGTGTATTTGCCCTTTAAGTTATCTGTACTTAAACATTTAAGTCAATTTAATGAAAAGACCACATTAGGTCAACTCAATTAAATTCAGTTGTCAATTTCCCCATGCATTACTCAACTGAACTGAGGGAATCACTTTCCTCACATCATTTGAGTAGTCTCAACTTATTAGAGTTAAGTTATCTGTACTTAAACATTTAAGTTAATTCAATGAAGAGACCACATAAGGTCAACTGAATTAAATTGCGTCGTCAATTTCCCCATTACTCAATTGAACTGAGGGAATCACTTTCCTCAAATCATTTGAGTAGTCTGAACTTATTAGGGTTTACAGTGTTGTTCCAAACAAAAGTGAACATCAAAATCCCTTCACGAAAGGCCCTTCCACAAGTCCTTTGGCAAAGAGTACATGTGATGGTCAATTCAAAAAAATAATGCACAGATCTAATAAGCATTCGATTACTTTCCCAACTGTTTGTTTTATGTTTTTTACTTAAGACTTAACTAACAGCGTTTAAGTGAAAACTCAAATTTTGACATAATTTTATGTGTACCTGTCTAAGCACACACTCAAAGCCCAAAGTAGCCTAGTCTGTGTTTCGGTCCGTCTCAGATCGTGCTCACAAAAAACTGCCTGGGGAACAGTGTCTCCTTCGCAGCTCTATGCGTTTTTTTTTTAATAGTGAGCAAGTCCGGCAGGAGACTGTATATTACGACAGTCACGTTATATGATTTGACTGGATGTTATAGGAAGGGCGACAGCGCAGTACTTTAAAGGAAAGGAACGGAATGAGGCATCATGTTTTCATAATTGTTGGAAGCCAAAATCAAAAACGAAACTAAAGTTTTATTAATCGCACAGCCCTAGTCATTAAATTATCTTTAAGAGTAAGGGGGCCGCTGGTGGTTCGGGGGCCCTTCGCAACTTGTGTACTTTGAGTATAGGAACCCCCTACAAATGGTGCCCCCGTCCTGAAGTGCCCTTCAAAGGTGCAATAATGGCATTTGGAATTTGCTCAAAGTGTTTGAATTTAAAAGACGTGGCGTGGCGCTGCAATTCTCGTCCGGTGTGTGACCCCTTTTTGGACTTTAAAACTTGAAAGTTTTCACTGTAAATTAGTCTGTTAAATTGAACAGTTTAACTCGCTCCTCTCCACAACAAACAGATATACACCTATGTAAATTACATTTTTCTTGTCCATTGCTATCCAATTTTTAATGATGCTAAATCAATTTATTTTAACAATAAAATTATATGGATGATTTATGATTATGAAATAAAACACACAGGCAGCCAACTATTGCTATAGAAACAAACACAACTTTCACATGCATCTGATAAACTGTCTGCTCTTATTTCAGTGTTGTGTGTATTTCAGCAAACGCTTTGCTTCATGCATTCAGTTGAACAAGTTAAAGAGGGAAACTGCAATCATCTTCATTTATATAGCGCTGTTCACAATACATGTGGTGAGGGGGGCGTGGTTCTGCGAGGTCTGCAGCGGGAGAGAGAGCTGGGAGACAAGCGCTGAGTAAGTGGGTCAAGTTCAAATGACAAACACCTGTGTCTTGTTTCAGTAATTGGCGTGGAGAGACCGCATAAAGCCATCTAGAAGTGAGACGCTGGTGGAGAGGGACAGACTGACGACTCGTGCGTGCGTGGGTGGAACTTTGCTCTGTAGAAGCCACAACTTTTGTTGAATGTGTCACACTGTTGCTGAGCGCTGATAGCGCGACTTTCTGTTTGTTTATTAAGAGAATTCAAATAAAGCACGAGTCTCAGTTAATCCGACCCCGTCCTCTTCCTTCCTAAAACATCGAACTTGTTACAGTGGTGCCGAAACCCGGGAGGGAAGCAGGAGAGCCGCCGCCATCATGCAAACTCCGTCAAGTACGGCGTTTGCGGATGTTATCTCATCCCTCGTGGTCCTTCACCAAGAACAACACCAGGCGTTACTGGACCTGCAGAGCGACCAGGAGCGTCGCTTCCAAGCCATTGTACAAGCGCAACAGGAGGACCGCGAGAGGTTCCGGAGCTGGATCGACCGGGAGGTTCGGGCAGAAGCCGCAGCTCATCAAGCCATACCCACCCACCTGCCGCTGAACAAAATGGGGGCTCAGGACAATCCAGAAGCTTTCCTGGATTTGTTTGAAAAAACAGCGGAAGCTGGTGGGTGGCCCCGGGAACAATGGCCGGTGCGCCTAATACCACTGTTGTCTGGAGAGGCGCAGGTGGCTGCCCAACAGTTGCCTGTCCAGAACCTCCTGGTCTTCGACGACCTCAAGAGAGCCATCATCCAGCGGGTCGGCCGAAGCCCAGAGCAACATCGCCAGTGGTTCCGATCGCTGAAACTGGGCGAGAGCGGTCGACCCTTTGTGATGGCACAACAGCTCCGGGACTCATGCCGCAAATGGCTACTGGCTGAGGGAGGCGACGTCAGCACCATCATTGATCGTGTGGTACTGGAGCAGTTCATAACTCGTCTGCCAAGGAAGACGGCAGAGTGGGTCCAGTGCCACCAACCAACGTCGCTGGACTCAGCCATCCAACTGGCGGAGGATCAGAAGGTGGCGTGCCCTGGGGTCGGCGAATCCCTTCCAGCTGTCTCTCTCTCTTCCCCTTTTTTTTCTCCCTCTCCCTCTGTCCTGTCCCTCTACCTAGGTCCCTGACCATGGCTGGGACCGATACAGCGTCCGCTCCCCGCTCTCTCCACGCCAATCGCTTAACCCACTTTTTGCCACTAGGGCGGCGGGGAGGTCTGGGCCGGCCTGTTGGCATTGTGGGGACCCGGACCATTTTATCGACAGGTGTCCCGTGATGGAGGTGGGGACAATGATTCCGGATGATTCCCCCTTGATTCAGCTCGAGGCATTGGATACAAGCCGCATGGTTCAGGTACGGTGTGTGCATGGGGACGTGGTGAAATATCTTTTAATGTCTGCTGTTATCCAATTTAGGGGACAAAATCATAGTGTAGAGGTCGCAGTTAACCCGCACCTCCGACATCCGCTAATTCTGGGAACTAATTGGCCTGCTTTTAGTGAATTATTGGGATGTTTATGTGCGGATGTCTCTTGTGAAAAGAAAAAGCAGGAAAGGAGAACGCTCGTGCAGTTGGGAGAGGCTGAACAGGGACCACTGAGATCTGATCCAGGGGAACAGAGTGAGATCGAGAGGCCGATCCTCTCAGAGCGTGATGATTTTCCTCTGGAGCAGTCTCAGGATGAGTCATTAAATGTCAGAATGTCAGCTGGTAAATCCACCAGCCTCCCCAAAAGCGCCGTTGCGCCCTCTTCCGTTAATGCAGGTCCCCTTCGAAAGAATTGGGATGGACCTCATCGGGCCATTAGAACGATCAGCAAGAGGGCATCGTTTTGCATTAGTGCTGGTGGACTATGCAACACGATATCCTGAGGCAGTGGCGCTCCGCAGCATCTCCGCGAAGAGTGTTGCGGACGCACTGTTTCATCTAATCTCCCGAGTGGGGATTCCAAAAGAGATCCTCACTAATCAAGGCACGGCGTTTATGTCACGAACATTACGCGAGCTATACGAATTGTTGTGCATTAAATCGATTCGCACCAGGGTCTATCATCCACAAACGGACGGGCTGGTGGAATGATTTCATCGTACTTTAAAAACCATGATTCGTAAGTTCGTTCACGAAGACGCCAAAAATTGGGATAAATGGTTGGAACTCCTCTTGTTTGCTGTGCGGGAGGTCCCGCAAGCCTCCACTGGGTTTTCCCTATTTCAGCTTCTTTATGGACGTCAGCCCCGAGGGGTTTTAGATGTCCTGAGAGAAACTTGGGAGGACGGACCTTCGCAGAGTAAAAATGAAATTCAGTATGTACTGGAACTGCGAACAAAACTCCACACTTTGGGGCGGCTATCTATGGAGAATTTGTTACAGGCTCAGGACAAAGTCGGCTGTACAACAGGGGAACCAATTTACGAAAATTTTCACCGGGAGATAAAGTGCTTTTATTACTTCCAACTCTGAGCTCTAAATTATTTGCAAAGTGGCAAGGACCGTTTGAGGTCACACGGCAAGTCGGGGATCTCGATTATGAGGTAGCACGGTCAGATAGGAGCGGGGCACATCAAATTTATCACCTCAACCTCCTAAAGAAATGGAGTGAGGCGGAGTCAGTGATGCTGGTGACGGTAGTGAGTGGAGAAGATGATCTCGGTCCAGAAGTGAGCACCAAAACTCAATCTCTTGCTCTGGCTCCGGGAGGAGATCATCTCTTGCCCTCCCAGCTCACTGATGAGGCCAAGTTGCAGGCAGAATTTGCAGATGCCCCTACCCAATCGAACGAATCTCATTCAGCACCTCACCCTTCGCTATTATCTCCTGGGACGGGAGTTCACCCTCTGTTCGGACCACGCCCCTCTGCAGTGGCTCTATTGGACTTACGATGGCAACCTGAATCGTAACAAAGCACTGTTGGCCAGAGGAGAAATGGCCCCCCGACTAAGCCTGGTTTCTCCCAAGGTTTTTTTTCTCCATTTAAACACCTATTTGCCACTTGTCTGCCACCTGATGTCACCTGATGGAGTTTGGGTTCCTTGCCGCTGTCGCCTTTGGCTTGCTTAGTTGGGGACACTTGACATTTGACTTGACATTTGATATTCAACAGTGCTTTGATCTGCCTGCATTGACACTATTCTTTAAGAGCTGCTGTGCAGCCAAATAATGTACCAGTTATCAATGTAAAGCTGCTTTGACACAATCTACATTGTAAAAAGCGCTATATAAATAAAGGTGACTTGACTTGACTCCACCGCATGAAGGATACCAATGCGCGGATCACTCGTTGGCATTACAGCCCTTTAAATTCCAGGTGGTCCACAGGCCGGGTGTACAGAGCGCAGTGCTGAAAAGGGGCGGGGCTACATAAGGTCTATAGCAACGAATGAATGGAATTTTTCCTCAGGGACACTACAGTGCACTGTCTGATGCGATACTGTAGTAGACGGTTGCATGGTTACAATTTTCTCTCTAACATTGTCAATCTTGCAAGTAAATAAGTTCATAAAGTCATTACTGCTGTGCTGTTTGGAAACATCAGAAGTTGAAGCTCTATTTCTCGTTAATTTAGCCACTGTAACAAATACCTAGGGTTGTGTTTGTTTTCTTCTAAGAGATTTGAAAAATAAGTAGATCTAGCATTTTTTAAGGTCTTTCTGTAAGATCCCTAGTGCGCTCGTTGTACCACGGCGTTGGATTAGTTTCCTTAATCTTCTTTAAGCGCAGAGGAGCAACTGCGTCTAATGTGCTGGAAAAGACAGAGTCAATAGTTTCTGTTGCAACATTGAGGTCTTCTAAGCTGTCTGGTATGCTAAGGCAATGAAACTGATCAGGAAGATTATTTATAAAGCAATCTTTAGTGGTAGAAGTGATGGTTCTACCATATTTATGGCTCCAATAGAGTTTAGAATGTCTATAAATGCCAATCCCAATGCGTCTTTATCATTATCTACATGGATATTAAAATCACCAACAACAAGGACTTTATCCGCAGCCAGTACTAACTCCGATAGAAAATCAGCAAATTCTTTGATAAAGTCTGTATGGTGCCCTGGTGGCCTGTATACAGTAGCCAGCACAAATGTCAACTTACATAAAATTACATAAAGCACCATCACTTCGAAGGAATTATTTTTGAAGGACTTTTGAGTAATACTGAAGATATTACTATAAATTACAGCAACACCTCCCCCTTCGCCTTTCTGACGAGGATTGTGTCAATAATCATAACCTTGAGGGCTAGACTCATTTAAAGTAATGTCAAATTCATCATCTGGTTTTAGCCAGGTTTCTGTCAAACACAGCACATCTAGATTATTGTCTGTGATAATGTCATTTACAATAAGTGCTTTTGAAGAAAGGGATCTAATATTCAGCAACCCAAGCTTTATCATTTGTTTATCAGTATTATCTCTGTTTTTTATTTGTTGAACATCAATTAAATTTTTACCCTTAAATGGGTTTGGAAGTTTTTTGTATTTACTAATTCGAGGTACAGACACAGTCTCTGTGATAATATCTAGGTGAAAGAGTTTCTATGTGTTGGGAATTATCTGACTTCTGTGACGTGAGATGGCTAGCAGACGGTCGGTTTAGCCAGTCTGTCTGTTTCCTGACCTGGGCCCCAGTTTGTCATGTTTTAGCTCTAAGACTATGTGCCATATTACTAGAGAGAAGAGCAGCACCATCCCAGGAGGGATGAATACCATCTCTTTACAACAGGTCAGGTCTGCCCCAAAAACTTTTCCAATTGTCTATGAAACCTATATTATTCTGCGGACACCACTTAGACAGCCAGCCATTGAGTGATGATAATCTGCTATCTCATCACTTTGACGAACAGTAAGGGGACCAGAGCAAATTACTTTTTCTGACATCGTACTTGCGAGTTCACACACCTCTTTAATGTTAATTTTAGTGATCTCCGACTGGCGAAGTCAAACATCATTAGTGCCAACGTGAATAATAATCTTAGAGTATTTATGATTAGCATTAGCCAGCACTTTTAAATTTACTTTGATGTCAGGTGCTCTGGCTCCCGGCAAACATGTGACTATGGTGGCTGGTGTCTCTATTTTCACGTTCTGTGTAATAGAATTGCCAATTACTAGGGCACTTTCAACAGGATTCTCAGTGGGTGCGTCACTGAGTGGGGAGAACCTGTTTGATGTTCTAATCGGAACGGTAGAGTGGTGTTTTCTGCGGCTAGGCTGCCTCACGGTGACCCAATTGCCCTGCTGCACGGGCTCTACAGCCTGAACCGAACAATGTGCAGGGTTCACTAAGCTAGTCACATCCAAAACAGTATCTAAAGCCCTTGCATTCTTACTATCCTCAATTAAAGTTTGGATGCGTGTCTTTAATTCTGAGATTCTCTCTGTCAGCCTGACTATCTCCCTGCATTTATCACATGTGTAAATCTCATCGCTGACGAAAAGAGCTATACTATGCATGTGACAGGCAGTGCAAGTAACAACAAAAGGAGAGGTTGACATGACTCACCGTGTTTGTAGAGTGATCCGACTTACCACAGTTGTTTGATGGACTCGAGTCGTAGAAAAAGGTGCGCACAAGAGAAAAGGGCGGTTTGTGCCCCAGATGGCAAGCTAACAAGCTAGCGAAGTGCTAACGCGCTGTGATAACGATTTGGATTAACCCTTTCGCACATAAGTTTAAAATATTCTGGCTGACCCCCCAGCGTGAGTTTTTTAAGGCGACCGTTATTTAGAAAGTATCACTTTATTGTTTCCATGGTGACACGTCATTGCATGTCACATAACACACCACAGCGCTGTATGACTGATGATCTGCTTTTATTTAATTTTTCCTTTTTTATTCAAAATATTCACAAATTTGTAAGCTATAGCATGAAATATCCAATTGTCAAATATGTGCAAGTGGATGTGTTTTGCTGTTTAAACACCTTTATAACGATCACGTTGAAATAATCAACACGTGAATTCATCCACTTCTCCCGAAATACATGAAAGTAAGTGTGTCGGTGAACTGGGGAAGAATAGAGTAAGCTTTAAAGTTACTTTCACAATGTGTATCTGATATGAATAAAACGCGTCATCTAATTATAATGGAAAGGGTTGTTATTTCCGCTTCTATAGACATCATTGTGTATTATACAAACTCTAAATGTATTGTTTTGTTAGTACTCATGTGTATTTAAATGTCTGAAACCTCAAATAAACATTATTTGGTTGAAAACACTGCATATATGTGATATATGAAAGCGCTGCACGCGTCCGTCTCTGGTTTAGCACCAGCCAAAGCGCGCAAGCACATTTGAATTTGGCAGTTGATCATGTGATGCGCTGAACGTTCTAATCACACCGGTGTGATCGTACGCGTCAAAGGGTTAAAAGTTTAAACGCTAGCGACGTCAGATTAATGTGATAGGCAATATCAGATATATGGTGATAATAAAATAGACAAGTAATTATAATAAATAGATTCAAAACAAAGCTCTATGGAGCTACAGATGCAAACTATTCAGCAGCGAGGCAGAGAGGATCAGACTGGAGCAATTGATCAGGAGCAACCGATCCATTGCGTGCAATAAATGCAGTGTTTTTTTCTAGTGTATTTACTTCAACTGCTTAGATAATGTAAGGCCTGCATCACCAGCAAGAACACTCCCTTTTTCAATGCCCAGAAAGCTACTACAGTTCATGTGACTACAGAGGTTCAACCTTAATGTTATGAAGCGACCAGAATACTTTTTGTGCGCCAAAAATAACAAAATAGTGACTTTATTCCACAATATCTAGTGATGGGCGATTTCAAAACACTGCTTCATGGAGCTTCGAAGCTTTACCAATCTTTTGTTTTGAATCAGTGGTTCAGATCACCAAAATCACATGATTTCAGTAAACGAGCCTTCGTTACGTCATAAGTGTTTTGAAACTTCAATAGTTCACGTGACTTTGGCAGTTTGATACACGCTCCGAACCAATATGTTTTTAGTAGCTTTCTGGACATTGAAAAAGGGTTGCTGGCGATGCAGGCCTTACTGAGCCATCGGATTTCATCAAAAATATCTTAATTTGTGTTCCGAAGATGAACGAAGGTCTTACGGGTGTAGAACGACATGAGGGTGGATAATAAATGACATCATTTTCATTTTTGGGTGAACTAACCCTTTAACAGTCTGATCAGCACTTCATGATGCTTTTCATTCATTATCTGGTCCTGCTCAAAACATTATTCATGATAAAATTAAGCTTTATCTTGTCAAGAATTTTATTTCAGACATTTAAGCAGAAGTATTTAAATCAAAAATCTTTCTAAGATCACAAGAAACATAAAATGACCCTGTCAGGACAAACCAGACTCAAGCACAGAGAAGTTTGTGTTTATTGACAGATAATGGTAAATGGCAATGAAGGAAAGTAACGGATCAATATAAACAGAATAGATGGTGATGAATGAAGACTGACATTAATGATTTGCAGAGGAGGTGGAGACGTGAAGGAGAGCACACATCTCAACTGAGCCGGGTTAGTATCCAGGTAAAGAGCGGTTAGTAGAGGATAGCAGTGGAGATCACTGGAGTATCACAGGAACTATCATTCAGGTGAGTATCATCACAGGTAACAGTCTGAATCCACAGTCGAGGCCAGAGAAAGAGTGACTGTAAGGAGTGTGATCTTAAAGAGGAGATGAAGAGGTGCTGATGATCAGTGATCATGTGACTGTGAACACTGAGTGATGGTGAACATGTGACACTCTTTTGTGTCCACATTAATATTTATTGCTATTACACTTTTTTAATGCATCTCCTTTTATTTCACCTGATCATGTAAATTCATTCACTGATCTCATTAATCACAGATAATCAGTGGTGTGGAGTTTTTATTCGACTGAAACCCCAAACAAACAAATGGATAGAGTTTCCCAGTGAAAGACTGACCAGTGAAAGAGTGGATATGAGACATGGACTCCACATCATAAAAATAGATGAGACCCTTCTCATAAACCACAAACACCCCGACCCTCTGAGGCTTCACTGTCAGAGAAAGAGAGACATATGGAGAATCACGAGTCCAATACTTCCCATATCTCAGACCCACAGTCCAGTATCCATCATCAGGACTCAGACTGATCATCCAGCCCGTTCTGTTAACAGATTCTCTGGCCACTCCTACATCCCACTTAGTCTGATCCTTCACCTGAACCTCAAAGTAAAAACTCCCTGAGGAGAATCCGTCCTTCCCAAGAACACCAAGATATTCATCAAACTTGTTTGTTTCCTCATCCACTAATTTCAGTTCTCTGTTTCCATCTTTCACTTGTTTCCCATCATGAGACACGACGAGACGAGGATGAGCTGAATCAGCATCCAGAATCACATTCACTGTAGAAAATATTGAACATTAAATAAGCTCACCTCCTCATCTCTACTGTGATGCAGTTATGTTCAATACAAATTTCCTAAGCAAGTTACCATAGTAGAAAAAACACACTTCCTGTTTTATGGGCCGTCCCTTCACCATAGTGTGTCTATGGGGTAACTTTGGGCAGCTCTTGGGTACAACTTATACTTATTTTGCCCAGTTTTTCATCCGCCGGGTGAACATCGCACACCTGATAACTTATAAAAGTCATAGCACACTTCTCCTTCTCAAGAACCACTAATAATAAGCTTAAACAGAATATCAGTTTGTTCTTTATTAAGCCAACATAATGAACAATGTTCACGGCACATTATATTATGTTTATAATTTTCGCATCTACTGATACAACCCGAATTCCAGAAATCTTGGGACGTTTTTTAAATTTGAATATAATGAAAACTAAAAGACTTTCAAATCACATGAGCCCATATTTTATTCACAATAGAACATAGATGACATAACAAATGTTTAAACTGAGAAATTTTTTACAATTTTATGCACAAAATGAGCTAATTTCAAATTTGATGCCTGCTACAGGTCTCGTACCATACCAGCATACCAAGACATTTTGGACAATTTCATGCTCCCAACTTTGTGGGAACAGTTTGGGGATGGCCCCTTTCTGTTCCAACATGACTGCGCACCAGTGCACAAAGCAAGGTCCATAAAGACATGGATGAGCGAGTTTGGTGTGGAGGAACTTGACTGGCCTGCACAGAGTCCTGACCTCAACCCGATAGAACACCTTTGGGATGAATTAGAGCGGAGACTGCGAGCCAGGCCTTCTCACCAACATCACTGCCTGACCTCACAAATGCGCTTCTAGAAGAATGGTCAAAAATTCCCATAAACACACTCCTAAACCTTGTGGAAAGCCTTCCCAGAAGAGTTGAGGCTGTTATAACTGCAAAGGGTGGGCCAACTCCATATTAAACCCTACGATTAAGAATGGGATGTCATTAAAGTTCATGTGCACGTAAAGGCAGGTGTCCCAAAACTTTTGGCAATATAGTGTATATCTTTCAGCATTCATTGTGCCTTCCAAAACATGCAAGCTGCTCATACCGTATGCACTTATGCACCCCCAAACCATCAGAGACACTGACTTTTGAACTGAACGCTGATAACATGCTGGAAAATCTCCCTCCTCTGTAGCCTGGAGGACACGGCGTCCATGATTTCCAACAAGAATGTCAAATTTGGACTCGTCTGACCATAGAAAACTTTTCCACTTTGAAACAGTCCATTTAAAATGAGCCTTGGCCCACAGGACACGACGGCGCTTCTGGACCATGTTCACATATGGCTTCCTTTTTGCATGATAGAGCTTTAGTTGGCATCTGCAGATGGCACAGCAGATTGTGTTTACCGACAGTGGTTTCTGGAAGTATTCCTGGGCCCATTTAGTAATGTCATTGACACAATCATGCCGATGAGTGATACAGTGTCATCTGAGGGCCCGAAGACCACGGGCATCCAATAAAGGTCTTCGGCCTTGTCCCTTACGCACAGAGATTTCTCAAGTTTCTCTGAATCTTTTGATGATGTTATGCACTGTAGATGATGAGATTTGCAAAGCCTTTGCAATTTGACGTTGAGGAACATTGTTTTTAAAGTATTCCACAATCTTTTTATGCACTCTTTCACAGATTGGAGAGCCTTTGACTCTGTCTCTCTAATACATCCCTATTATAGCTAATCATGTTATAGACCTGATATCAATTAACTTAATTAGTTGCTAGATGTTCTCCCAGCTGAATCTTTTCAAAATTTCTTGCTTTTTCAGCCATTTGTTGCCCCCGTGCCAACTTTTTTGAGACCTGTAGCAGGCTCATTTGAAATGAGCTCATTTAGTGGATAAAAGTGTATAATTTCTTCCTTTAAACATTTGTTATGTTATCTATGTTCCATTGTGAATAAAATATTGGCTCATGTGATTTGAAAGTCTTTTAGTTTTCATTTTATTCAAATTTAAAAAACGTCCCAACATTTCCGGAATTCAGGTTGTGTTTTTCCTGCTTCACTTCAGATTGTTTTCTATGTTATTGTTTATCATTTGATCACCTTTTGTTGATTTTTGTTGTCTTGCTTTTTTTTTAGTTAAAGATTTACAAGTTTAAATGCTTATAGTTTTCTCTTATGGCACGTACTGTATAAACTACATTTTATCATTTAGGGCCAGTTGTTCAAAAAGTTTCCCATATTAATATAAAATCCCATATTTTGCTATCCAGGATCAGGTAATCCATCTTACTTTTGTGCTGGTTTTTCAAAGCAAAATTGGATTGGATTGGTGTGTCAGAGACCAAATCTGATTTCAGATTACCAAATCTGGATTACTAGTGCTCTATGGAGCCCCTAAAGGGACATGGTGACAGAAAGAACATAAGATGTGGGGAAAAATTTGAAAATTTCAATGCTTTTGCGTTCCATGTAGCGTTCACTTGAGAAACTTTGCGGATGGTGTTGAGTTTTGTTTCATGTTTTATTTTGATGTTAATGCTTCATGTTTCATTGTTATGTTTCCTGGTTTGCCGTGTGCTCCCATGTCATGTAATTCCCTTGTCCTCATGTGATCATGTCATATGCTTCTATAGTCTCTTGTGTTATGTTTTCATTGGTTCATTGATTTGATTGTGTCCCTTGTTTGTCATCAGTCCTTGTATATTTAAGCCCTCATGCTTGCATTGTTCTTGGTGAAGTATTGTCAGTGTAACCACTGTTGGTAAGCTCCATGTTCTTGTTTTGCCAAGCCATGCCAAGCCAAGTGAAGTGTTTTATTTTTGATCATGTTTGGGAAGTAATTAAAACTGCACATGGGTTCTTCTGCAACTTTCCTCAGTGGATCTCTATTACACAAAGAACTTTTTACTGGTTCATCTCTTATGATTGTGCCAATGTAGTTTACAAACAATGATAAAAACCCCCCACTTTGAATCAAATATAATATATTTGTTTGATATTTACAGCTATTTGGGGATTATTTTATGGCACCAAAATCTCTTTTTTTACTTTACAGTAGGTTAACGAAAGGCTAAATATGTAGCCTAATGTTTACTTCTAATTTCTTACTTTAACAGTTAAACTAATCAAGAGCAAAATAATGAATGTATGTATGTATATTTAAATTACATGATAAAAATGTTGTATTTTTGACCAGTTTTAAAGTTTTATTACATTTTTGTTCCTGAAATCCACCCTTCTGATGGGATCAGTATAATCCAGATTTTTTGGATCAAAAGTATCCCAATCTTGCTAAAAAGTTTGATGATTTTAAAAAACTGATGATTTTATCCAGATCAAAACCAAGATTGGATTTTGTGATCTAATCTGATTTCAGAATCCTTTTTTCCTTTCCTGATTACCTCAACCCATTTTCTAGATTTGATCCAATTTGATATCCGAAATCTGATCAGATTTTTTGAACAACTGGCCCTTAGTATTTGAATCATTTGATTGCATTTATGCAGCGCATTATACCAAACTCTATCTCAAAAAAAAACAAAACAAAAAAAAAAACCCAAAGAACCAAATAAATAAATAAATGTTTGACATGATGATAAATTTGGAAAATTTAAATTGTTTAAATAATTGTGTCATAAAACATAAATAGTTTTTACTCACCCCAGTGTGTTCTTAAATGTGTAACAGCTAAAAACAGAAAGTATGAAGTTATAAAGGGTTCATAACAGAATTCATCTTTAGATCAATAATGAGATCAGTCATTTTAATTGATAGACTTTACACAGTTTATATATCTTGTAATAAAATAACATATACATATATGGATGCACAGCGTATTCATTCATTGTTTTGCAAAATAATTCAAAAGTAATTATTCTTTTAATAAAGCCATAAAAACAAATTCACCTTGTTTTATAATGGTCTTCTGACTTTGTAAAAGTTGATCACGTTCTAAAGAAATTTCAGAAAAAGACGAGAAAATAACATTCAAATGACATCAACTCTGGCAAACAACAAATTATGATAATTTAGTTGTGTTTATACACTGTAAAAAAATATGTGTAAAAGAAACGGTGAACTGCAAACGTTTACCATTAATGGAAAAATCAGTCTAAGACCATCAACTGAACTAACATGTTTAGACTGCAACAGGAAAAAGGCAAGCTGACCATAAACTACAACATGCTTAAAGGATTAGTTTAGAACTACAACTTTCTTCAGCCACAGCCTAAAGATACAATTTAACTAAAGATAGAATAAGACATTAAATCTCTCAAGATCTCAGCAGAGGAGGATTAAACAACTCCACAAACAGCTTTACCAGCTTCACTTATTACTAAACTGGGCTGCGTTTTCGAAAAGCTACAATCAACTTAGGCTTACGATGCTTTTGGGAAACACTACCCAGAAAGTTTCATTTGACGTTACCATGATGGAGATCAGTGTTTGGTTTAGTTGGGCTCTTGACCCTTGACTTTTGAACATCAGTTTTTTTTTTGGCTGCTGTAACTGTCTTAAAAAAATTGTTATGGCAAGAAAACTGAAAGTAAACGTGATCAGATAATATTGGCTAAAAATGAATGGTCAAAATCATTATCTAATGGTCTGATTCATTGATCTCATTCAGAGTCAACTGTATAATCATAAAGGTGATGTTTTATATTTTTGATTATGGCATCCCTGTGATTCTACAGCGTGAGATCCATCAGTGTTGTGACAACCAGAACATATGAAGGATTGTAAAAGCAGTTTGTGCTCAAAACATTTTGAAATACTATAGCTGCGTTTCATTTCGAAGACTGCGTCCTCCGGAGGTTGCATTTGAAGGCTGCATACATCATTGAGGCGGTCTCATTTAAGAAAAGTAACTGTTAGATTGCAAAGTAAGAAAGAAATTACAGTATTTTACACCTCATGAGGAATTACAGTCAATTCTACAGATACTTTTCTTAAACAAGACATCCTTGATGACCTATGCAGCCTTCAAATGCGACCTCCGGAGGACGCAGCTTCCGAAATGAGACCCAGTTCATATCACACAGACATCAAGAATCGGCGTTTGAATCACAACAATGGTGACAATCAAAAGCTTCATGCTGCAATGCCTCCCAGCATGCATTGCAGCATGAATAAATTGCAGCTGAATTGTCGTTATTTTCTTTAATTCTTGCTATTTGCTTTTATTTTTGCTGTTGTTTTTGTGTTGACTTTTATTGGTGTGTTTTATGATGTTCAGAGTTGATCCTTTTATTATTTTTTTTATTTTTTTTTTATTGTCACCACTGTTGAGATTCTTGATGTCTGTGTGTGTCTAAATAATGCTGTAAGTTCAAACCTTTTTTGTAAATGATGAGCACTGCTTTATCTTGTGTCAAAGTGGTGTTAATGTAAAATTAAGGTGTTAAAATCCTTCTGGTAAGAGATTAGACACTGTAATAGTTCAGTGAACCAAGCATTACCTTATGATTATGTCATAATCAAAACATAACCAGCAAAATCTGATCACATTTTCTCTTGACTTTTTTGCCATAACAAATCTTAAAAACACACAGTTACAGCAGGCAAAGAAAATAATGTTAAAAAGTCAAGAGTCAAGACTAAAGCAAACTCTGATCACCATCATGTTAACATCAAAATGAAACGATAACGAAATAAAGTCAATCTGGTCAGTAATATGTGAAGCTGGTAAAGCTGTTTGTGGAGTTGTTTAATCCTCCTCTGCTGAGATCTTCAGAGATTTAATGTCTTCTTAATCTTTTATCTTCAGTTGATTTCATCTAAGGCTGTGGCTGAAGTCAGTTGTTGTTTCTTTTTTCCTTCAGTGATTCTGCTTGTTATCATCAGATGTCTTCAATAATGCTCAATCATTACTCAGTTATATTATCTATATTTGTGGACATCTCAGGTTCAACTTCATGACATTTACCTTTATTTAAGGAAGAAGGTCTGTTTTTTTCAGTAGTCTGAATGTTTCTATTTTTATATTTATAATTATATAATTATATTTTTATTTTTTAAAAAATAAAACAGACTTGATATTAATACTGAATTAAATTATTTAATAAAGACAAATTCCCCATGTTGTATTCTGCTCTTCTCATTCTCTAGTTGTTTGTGTGCTGAAGAAAATTCAGAATAATGACAAGAGAAAACAGCATTAAATATAGACTATATACAATGATGCCAACTGTCTCTTAGCGCCATCTGGTGGTGATTTCACAAATTATTGTCGCCATTATTTTGTAATTTTACATACATTTGAATGTAATTTAAGTAAACAGAAAAATACTGTATAAATAATACAGTAATTTTTCAGTATAAAATAATGAGAATTAATGTAATTTGTCATAAATAGCATAATACTTAAAATAACACCCGACTTTGTTAATTTTACAGATATTCTTTGTAATTTTACAGAGTTTTGAGTACAATTTAAAATAAAAGAAAAAGACTGTAAAAAATATTTTCCATAAAATTAAGTTTGTTTTTTTTTTGTTTTGTTTTTTTGTTAGGGTTAGGGTTAGGGTTAGTTTTTTTTTTTTTTTTTTACAGTGTACATTTCCTTCCATAGTGTTTGGGACAAAGACATTTTCCTCAGTACTTCACATCATTAATGAAGATGAGTGAGCCGAAACCTGCATGTGGCAGCCATACATGCCGACTACACTGTAAACATGTTTAGCATTTTGAGTTTTTTACATTGACTCAGTTAAGTTGCATTTACTTAGAATATTAAATATTTTCAACTTGCTCAAGTTGAAATATTAAATATTCTAAGTAAATTCAACTGTATGAATGTAAAATGATAACTCAAATTATATTAAGTGTGGTCACAGACCTTGAAACGGATCCCTACTGTATTAAAACTGCAATTTAAATTCTAACTGTTCAACCAAGACAACCAGCTAACAGAGTTTTCATCACAGATTGATATTAAACACAATTATTTTAGATGTGGTAGAAATGACATTGTTCACTACTTTCAGTAAAAAAAATATTGAAAAATGACTAAAAAATGAAAAAATAAATAAATAAAATACAAATAAATTATTTCCCGGGCTGCCTTATTTAGTTACATATACAAGAAAACAAGATCTTTACCTCTGTTTTTATAAGCAAATGCAACTATCAGTGTTCCAGTAATCACAAAGAGCACAGCAGCAACTGAAATCAGGATGACTGATGTCCTCCAAGAAATAAACATATTATCTGCAAAACAAAGTATAAGCACATTAAGGGTGGGTTGCACCAATAAGGATTAAGTTTTAATCAAGATTAAATCAAGGTTTATCTATTAATTCTGTTGCACCAAACTTTAAGCCTTTAAAAAAAAAAACACAAATTTCCACTTATGAATAAACTTAATGAGTAACAGGGATGCAAACACATAGAGGTGAAAAAGGTGGGAAAGATGCGAGACATCCCTTACCCTCTAGAGAAAGAAGTATGCAAAATGCCACATCTTTAAATTAAGAAAGCATTTCAGAATCCTGGATTATAATGCATCATGATTATCCCAAAGCCTTTTTAATGTGCATAAACTCTTCATCCTAGTCTTTAAGACTCTAGATTTCAATATTTGAAACAGTGCTAATATAGGTGCTGGTCATATAATTAGAATATCATCAAAAAGTTGATTTATTTCACTAATTCCATTCAAAAAGTGAAACTTGTATATTATATTCATTCATTACACACAGACTGATATATTTCAAATGTTTATTTCTTTTAATTTTGATGATTATAACTGACAACTAAGGAAAATCCCAAATTCAGTATCTCAGAAAATTAGAATATTACTTAAGACCAATACAAAGAAAGGATTTTTAGAAATCTTGGCCAACTGAAAAGTATGAACATGAAAAGTATGAGCATGTACAGCACTCAATACTTAGTTGGGGCTCCTTTTGCCTGAATTACTGCAGCAATGCGGCGTGGCATGGAGTCGATCAGTCTGTGGCACTGCTCAGGTGTTATAAGAGCCCAGGTTGCTCTGATAGTGGCCTTCAACTCTTCTGCATTGTTGGGTCTGGCATATCGCATCTTCCTCTTCACAATACCCCATAGATTTTCTATGGGGTTAAGGTCAGGCGAGTTTGCTGGCCAATTAAGAACAGGGATACCATGGTCCTTAAACCAGGTACTGGTAGCTTTGGCACTGTGTGCAGGTGCCAAGTCCTGTTGGAAAATGAAATCTGCATCTCCATAAAGTTGGTCAGCAGCAGGAAGCATGAAGTGCTCTAAAACTTCCTGGTATACGGCTGCATTGACCTTGGACCTCAGAAAACACAGTGGACCAACACCAGCAGATGACATGGCACCCCAAACCATCACTGACTGTGGAAACTTTACACTGGACCTCAAGCAACGTGGATTGTGTGCCTCTCCTCTCTTCCTCCAGACTCTGGGACCCTGATTTCCAAAGGAAATGCAAAATTTACTTTCATCAGAGAACATAACTTTGGACCACTCAGCAGCAGTCCGGTCCTTTTTGTCTTTAGCCCAGGCAAGACGCTTCTGATGCTGTCTGTTGTTCAAGAGTGGCTTGACACAAGGAATGCGACAGCTGAAACCCATGTCTTGCATACGTCTGTGCGTAGTGGTTCTTGAAGCACTGACTCCAGCTGCAGTCCACTCTTTGTGAATCTCCCCCACATTTTTAAATGGGTTTTGTTTCACAATCCTCTCCATGGTGCGGTTATCCCTATTGCTTGTACACTTTTTTCTACCACATCTTTTCCTTCCCTTCGCCTCTCTATTAATGTGCTTGGACACAGAGCTCTGTGAACAGCCAGCCTCTTTTGCAATGACCTTTTGTGTCTTGCCCTCCTTGTGCAAGGTGTCAATGGTCGTCTTTCGGACAACTGTCAAGTCAGCAGTCTTCCCCATGATTGTGTAGCCTACAGAACTAGACTGAGAGACCATTTAAAGGCCTTTGCAGGTGTTTTGAGTTAATTAGCTGATTAGAGTGTGGCACCAGGTGTCTTCAATATTGAACCTTTTCACAATATTCTAATTTTCTGAGATACTGAATTTGGGATTTTCCTTAGTTGTCAGTTATAATCATCAAAATTAAAAGAAATAAACATTTGAAATATATCAGTCTGTGTGTAATGAATGAATACAATATACAAGTTTCACT
Organism: Mylopharyngodon piceus; assembly: GCA_039654765.1. Classification (NCBI taxonomy): domain Eukaryota; kingdom Metazoa; phylum Chordata; class Actinopteri; order Cypriniformes; family Xenocyprididae; genus Mylopharyngodon; species Mylopharyngodon piceus. The sequence continues at coordinate 9,510,462 of CM077457.1, read as the reverse complement.
TTTTGAATGGAATTAGTGAAATAAATCAACTTTTTGATGATATTCTAATTATATGACCAGCACCTGTAAGTTAGATGCCAAATATATTATATATTCTTTTAAGATTAATTTATGATTTTGGATAATCTGGATTTAAAAAAAAAAAAAAAAAATACAGATCACAGTTCTCCCGTGATCCGAAACATTAGACAACTAAACTAAATAACATGTAATTTACTTGAGGTTCTGATTTAATGTTATGATAAATAACTCCTGTCACGATTCACTGTGCAGTGCAGACAGGCTTGAAGAGCCCCACGGTGGAGCAGATGGGATAGAAGATCCCCACGACGGAGCAGAGGACCACTACAGCCAGGCATACGCAAAGAAAGAAGGCGTGGATTAAGTTACCTTAGTAGTGTTGTCGCCGTCATGTTGTGGAGAAGCTGCGTGTTTCTATGCGAAAGCAAAAGCACTTTATTTAGTCTTCCGAAAGTGGACGCAATTAGGAATCAGAGGAACTGTACAACACAAATGTTCCTGTGTGTGCGCAATGCGTTTTACAGAGGACAGTTTCCTAAACCTGGGAGAGTACCGGCTGTGCGGAAAAGCTATTTCTAAAAATCGGGCAATTAAAACAGCACACACAACCTTATTCTTTTGAAGTCATTCTTAATGTTTCAAGAATGTTGTTCTTAGAATGTTTTATCCCAACATCATTTAAAAAAATTTCCACAAACAATTTATAAATAAAGTTTTTGTGCTAACCTTTTGAGAACATTATTGAATACCAGATAACACTGAACAAACATTCTATTAATGTTACTGGAAGAACTTTTGTTCATAACTTTGAGAGAACCTTGCCAGAACATTAGTTGAAGTTATGAGAACATTCCCTGTTAGCAGGGATATTGTTTCTAGCTTTGCATAATAAGCTCATAATCATTTATCTCTTTTTGCATCAAAAATATCATGAGAAAATGACAAACAAGTACAGTGACAGATGTGTCAGTACTTACTTGAGGTGTCAATCAGTGTCTCCAGCATGTGATGTGTCAGTTTGACTCTGCAGTGAATCTTGCCACTGTGATATACAGTGATGGTGTGTTTCAGGCTGAATCCATCTGTGTTTCTGTGTGTCTCTGTAGTTCCTGAACTCAAACTGACTCCTTCACTGTCCAGCCACTCAAGATCAGGTTCAGGATACCAACCTTCAGATTCACACTGTAGATGAAGCCCTCCTGAACGATCAAACCCATCTACAGTGATCACTGGAGGACTTCCTACAGCTACAGACCAACAAGAAGAACATTCTGTTGTTAATTTGGCTTTTTTGAGTTTGTTTCATGACAATAGCATGCTAGTTTTCATTGGTTTCATTACCATCAACTCTGACATTAACAGTGGCATCATCAGACCAGGATTTGGACTGAATAAAACACTTATAACGTCCTTCATCAGAGACTCGGATTGATGAGAGTTTGAGTGATGCGTTTCCTCTCTGTAGTTCTTGATAATATAGTTTTGTTCTCTCTCTGTAAGACTGAATCTGCTCTGTGTTTCTATCTTCGTGATCCACATAGAGATGTACTAGTTGTGAGTCTTTCTTATCAGATCTAAACCACTCCACTCTCATGTCCACAACACTGATGTTGGGTTTGACTGAACAGGGCAGAATCACATCTTCACCAGCTACAGCAAGAACAGGATCTGCGGGTCCCACTACTTCATACTGCTCTGTTACAAGAGAAAGAGAGCAGGTCTGAACTACACATCCTAAAGGTTTTTACCCTAATGTTGTTCCAGACAAACAATACTGTGCAAAAGTATAAAGATAAAGTATTATTCAATAATGAATAAATTACCTGATCTTGAATCTGTAATTCCACTAACAAACAGGAGAGTCAAACAAACAAACTTCATCTCTGAGGAGAGACAGATGCTAAAAAGAAAATATGAAAAAAAAAAAGGAAAACGTGAGAAAACATTATTAGAAAAGTGTGTCAGCATACATGCTTTTTGCCTTAGAATAATACTTACACTTAAGTTTCTGTCCAAAAGTGAGATTTGTTTACAATCACTTTCTGTTGAAAGAAAACTGGTTAAACTGGGTCAAGACAAAGCAGGATACAAATACACGATGTGTATCTGCATGCAGTACATATAAATACATATAAATATAATACGAAATGGATGAGAGGTTGTTTAATCAGGATTTCATTGTCAAAAATGCACATATAACTATAATGCTGATTCAAAAACCTTTAATTTATTTACAAGATTAAGTATTACATGCATTAAACCTGTTGAACACATACATGGTCCTCAAGTCACACTCATGCCAGACTTCAGGTAAATGTTTCTGATTCTTCCATGACTTACCTTCAATATTACCCTCAATATTGACTTTGTTCTCAAGAGTGTCTAAATAAACTGCATCCAAATAAGAGTAAGGAGATTGTTCCTGGTTTATTTCCACTTTCTCTTGTAACTGAACACCTGAACAGATAACTCAATCCCTCCCATCATTCCAGCCAATAAACCTGCTGCAGCAACTTCTGACACACAGACTGACATTCCTCACTTTAATCTGATTTGAATTATGGCAGACATTTTAAATAAAAAATTAAAAGAAAATGCGAACACAAATGTGGATGATGACACAATGTACACATCCATAAATATAGAGAGTACCATGACTCCACTATGTTAACAACTCCATAAACAGCTTTACCAGCTTCACTTATTACTAAGTAGATTGACTTTATTTCTGTCATATGTCTACAGCAGTTCTTATTGAGAATCAACAGAGGTTTAGATGTTGATGATTTATTAAAAATAATAGTTTGGTTTGAAGTGACCATTATGGTGATCAGTGTTTACTTTAGTGTTTGATCCATGACTTTTTAATATTAGTTAAAAGCAACAAGCAGCCAACATCATCTGATTACATTTCTCTTGCTTTTCCTGCCATAACAAACACTGAGTTACAACAGCCAGGGAAAATGTGATCAGATGATGTTGGCTGCTTGTTGGTGATACAGATCATCATTTAGCGGTCTGATTCACTTATCTTATCTAGAAACAAATCCTCTTTTCTTCAAAATGGAAGAGGAGAACAAAGAAATGGTCCTCCAAAATCTCATGGAACAAGTGAGGTCTCTCTGGAATCTTCCCAGAGAGACCTTTACATTTCATTTTTCAGTGAAGGAAGACATGGAGTCTATTTTGTATGAACGCAATGAAAAAAAAATGGGTCTAAAAGTAAACTCTTCTTTTCAAGAGTGTTAAGCTTTTCATTTGCTATTTATTATTTCTATTATACTTATGTTTAAGTTATAATTTTAGTTCTATTTTTGTTGTTGAAAAAGTCTAAATTTTAAATATAATATTAATTAAATATTAAGTATATTTGACATTAAATGTCAAATAAAAAATATATTTCATAATAGCCTACAGTTAAATGGAAAAGCATGCAGTAATGTTACATTAGATAACTACATTGAAAAAAAAAATCAATAAATAATCAAATTATGTATTTTTATTACTTCAGGTATTATTTAATAAATGCTATCCAAATCCATGTGAAAATAGCTTGTATTACATCTAACAAAAGAAAATTATGCTACAAAACTGTAGGTAGCCCGACTCTACACTCAGAATTGATCCTAAACCATATATGGTTCGCATTCACTTCCGGCCTGGACATGTGGCCTGGCTCGTTTGTCCTGTTTTTTTTTGTTTTTTGTTTTTTTTAGAATCAATTTGAAGGACGCCAATAGATTAATTAATATTTACTATCCATCTTATTCCTACACCCCATGACGCTTTGTGCAAATTATGGGTGTAACTTCCGTTAAGCGCTCTATGACATTGAGATGACATTGATTCTACTCACCCTTCAACCATCGAACGTTAAAAGGACATTTAAAAGTGTAAAAGCATCAACAAGGTACTTTCAACAGACCATGAATAACCCCAAAAGTGTGATTCTTTCCACAGCAATGACGAATGTGTATTACTGTAGTAGTATATATCTGTATTATGTAACATAAGTTACCTTAATCAAAAATGTTAAATTACTTCAGCATTGCGTGATACTATTTCAAAGTGATTTCCATCATTTTGACAGATAAATGTATTTACCTGTGAAAAGAAACCTGGAAAGAGACGTGAGGATTTGAGGAGAAAAGAGATTCATCGTGCATTCCAGTGAATTATTAATGGGATATATTGTAAATTAAATTTGGAGAAACGTGTTGTCCTTTTTCATACACTATATTGCCAAAAGTTTTGGGACGCCTGCCTTTACGTGCATATGAACTGTAATGACATCCCATTCTTAATCCGTAGGGTTTAATATGGAGTTGGCCCACCCTTTGCAGCTATAACAGCTTCAACTCTTCTGGGAAGGCTTTCCATAAGGTTTAGGAGTGTGTTTATGGGAATTTTTGACCATTATTTTAGAAGCGCATTTGTGAGGTCAGGCAGTGATGTTGGCGAGAAGGCCTGGCTCGCAGTCTCCGCTCTAATTCATCCCAAAGGTGTTCTGTCGGGTTGAGGTCAGGACTCTGTACAGGCCAGTCAAGTTCCTCCACACCAAACTCACTCATCCATGTCTTTATGGACCTTGATTTGTCATGTTGGAACAGGAAGGGGCCATCCCCAAACTGTTCCAACAAAGTTGGGAGCATGAAATTGTTTAAAATGTCTTGGTATGCTGAAGCATTAAGAGTTCCTTTCACTGGAACTAAGGGGCCAAGCCCAACCCCTGAAAAACAACCCCACACTATAATCCCCCCTTCACCAAACTTTACACTTGGCACAATGCAGTCAGGCAAGTACCGTTCTCCTGGCAACCACCAAACCCATACTCGTCCATCGGATTGCCAGACAGAGAAGCGTGATTCGTCACTCCCAAGAACACGTCTCCACTGCTCTAGAGTCCAGTGGGGGCGTGCTACGCACTGTTCTTGAGCTAATCTGAAGGACACACAAAGTTTGGAGGTCTGTAGCTATTGACTCTGCAGAAAGTTGGCGACTTCTGTGCAGCATGCGCTGACCCCGCTCTGTGATTTTACGTGGCCTATCACTTCATGGCTGAGTTGCTGTTGTTCCCAATTGCTTCCACTTTATGATACCTCTAACAGTTGCCTGTGGAATATTTAGTAGTGAGGAAATTTCACAAATGGACTTATTGCACAGGTGGCAACCTATCACGGTACAACGCTTGAATTCACTGAGCTCCTAAGAGCGACCCATTCTTTCACAAATGTTTGTAGAAGCAGTCTGCATGCCTAGGTGCTTGATTTTATACACCTGTGGCCATGGAAGTGATTGGAACACCTGAATTCAATGATTTGGAGGGGTGTCCCAATACTTTTGACAATATAGTGTATGTTACTTATTGTCAGGTGAGGTAAGGGATGTAAGGAGGACTCAAGGATGCAGAGGTTAATTAGCTTTTTATTAGACTTCAAAAATAAACAAAAATAAAACAAACAAACAAAAATCACCCCCAAGGGGTCACAGTATAGCAACACAGTATAGTAAGGCACAGCATGACAGTACAGAACAGTACACTGCAACACATACCGGGAAAACATCCACAACAGGAAACAGGACTGAGAACACAAGGTAAGGTAATATGAAATATCCATATATCAAATAAATGTTTATATAGTTTAAAAACATATGTGCACAGCCATATATGAAACCTATTAGAAATTGGAACAATTGGACACAAATTTATCCCATATTAATATGTTTATGTATAATGCATATTTTTACATGTCTCATATTTAATTTTTGATACATATAACATATGTCTTTGTATGCGGAATATGCAAATTACACATACATGTGAGGTGTGTGCTCTAACTGCCCTTACAGTGGAGATGATGAGGTGCCGGTGATCAGTAATCAGGTGACTGTGAACACTGAGCGCTGGAGAACCTATGACACACTCTTGTGTGTCCACATTTTTGACTGGTAATGTAAATAATATTTAATGTTTATTGCTATTTCACTTGTATTTCCTTTTATTTCATTTGATCGTGTAAATTCATTCACTGATCTCACAGTAATCATCACAGATGATCAGCGGTGTGGAGTTTTCATTCCACCGATACCCTAAACAAACAAATGGATAGAGTTTCTCGTTAAAAGACTGATCAGTGTAAGAGTAGATATAAGACATGGACTCCACATCATAGAAAGAGACAAGACCCTCCTCAAAATCCACAAACACCCCGACCCTCTGAGGCTTCACTCTCAGAGAAAGAGAGACATATGGAGACTCACAAGCCCAATACTCCTCGTTTCTCTGACTCACAGTCCAGTATCCATCATCAGGACTCAGACTGATCTCGCCCTTCCTGTTACTGGATTCTCTGACCACTCCTACATCCCACTCAGTTTGATCCTTCACCTGCACCTCATAGTAAAAACTCCCTGAGGAGAATCCATCCTTTCCAAGGACACCAAGATATTTATCAAACCGGTCTTCTTTTCCATCCACTCCTTTCAGTCTGTTTCCAAGTTCCACTTGTTTCCCATCATGAGACACGATGAGATATGGATGAGCTGAATCAGCATCCAGAGTCACATTCACTGTTGACAATATAAAAAATTCTGCTTTACAGATGAGTATATAATAAAATAACAATTGTTTATTTCTGTATAGGAATCATGGTAACTTTACAACAAGATAAACAAAAATACTGCATTAACTGTAAACTACATTAAAAAGTTTTTAGAAAAACTTTGATGTTGGCTTGAGAAATCCCAAACAAAAAGTCTGAAGTAGTTTAAAAAGCTTGAAGTTTGAAGGTTTTCAGTTTGAAGTGCTTTTAAAAGCTTGAAACAGTTTGTTTGATGGTTGCTAGGGTGTTGCTATGTGGTTCCTTGGCAGTGTAAAAGTGTTCTGGCTGTTTGCGAGGGCATTGCTATATGGTTTCCAGGGTGTTATTACTAGGGTGTTGCCAGGCGGTTGCTGGGGTATTATGGGTGGTTGCTAGGGTGTTCTGGGTGGTTGCTAATGTGTTGCTAGGTGGTTATTAGGGTGTTGTGGTGGCATGCTAGGTCATTGCTAGGGTTTTGTGGGTGGTTCATAGGTGGTTGCTAAGGTGTTCTGAGTGGTTGCTAGGGAGTTGCTAGGCAGTTTCTATGGTATTATGGTGGTTGCTAGAGTTTTGCTAGGGTGTTCTGGGTGGTTGCTAGGCGGTTGCTAGGGTGTTCAGGGTGGCTGCTAGGGTGTTGCTATGCATTGCTAGAGTGTTAAACATGGTTGCTATGGTGTTGCTAGGGTGTTATGATTGGTTGCTAGGGCATTGCTAGGGTATTTCCTGTGGTTGCTATGGTGTTGATAGGTGGTTGCTAGGGCGTTGCTAGGGTATTCTGGGTGGTTGATATGGTGTTGCTAGGCAGTTGCTAGTTGTCACATATGGTTACTATGGAGTTTTCTTAGCATGTTTTAACACATAGCTAATTGATATTAGCATGTTGCTATTCACTGCTAGCATGTGTAACATGTAAGTCTTGTTTGCTAGCTTGAGTCAAAACCCCCTGTGACATCTGCTATGTTCTGATGCAGAAATACAGGTCTTGCTAAACATTTGTTAGGGGGTGGTCAGTGATTAAACTCCAAAGGCTGCTTGCCGGTATGAATAATATAAACCAACCCCAATGACTCTATGATGTTCAGATTTGAAGATATCACTCTTTGTGTTTGGGTTGCTAGGGGCATGGCTATGAAGTAGTGAAGGTGATTCGTGATTGGCTGTTTGCTGCCCCGAGTCAAATGAGCCCACCCTCATGTTTCTATGACACTTCTCTTTTAATGGAAGTCTATGTAACTTGTTGCTAGGGTGCTCTAAATGGTTGCTATGGCATGGCTTGATAGCTTCACAATGATCCTGAGAGACTGATTGGTTGCTTGAGTAAAATGAGCCTGCCCCCATGTCTTTATTATGATCCATTTTTGTTTAATACAAAATTCCTATGCACGTTACTATATGGAAAAACACTTATGCGCTCACTTCCTGTTTCATGGGCAGTCCCTTCACCATATTATGTCTATGGGGCAATTTTGGGCAGCTTTTGCCCCCCAGGGGTACAACTTATACCCCATTGTGAGGTGTGTTCTTACAGAGCCTGCCAGCCTCTTCATACATGGTAACCCACGTTTCTATGAAATCCTCGCTCAAAGTTATGACCCGTCAAAGTTTGTGCCAATGTTAAGTCTATGGAACTTTTTCACCCGCCAGGTGAATTCAGAAACCAATAGTTATGAGTACTCTGAACTTATTTCAGTTGAGTTCACTAAAAGAAGATACACATTGCAGTTAAGTAATTAAGGCTACATTCACACTGCGAGCCTTAATGCTCAATTCCGATTTTTTGTGATGAATGTTGATCTCGAGTGACGTAAAAATAGCACGAATTCCGATATGCCTGTTCAGACTGCGGTCGCATTACAAAACATATGACCTGTATCGGATTTAGTGCCACATATGGAAGTGGCACAAATCGGAATTGAAAAGATCAGATTCCATGTGGTTTGTAGTTGACACTGTCATGGGGGAAACAGATATGAGTCAAATGTGGGCAAAAAAAAAAAAAAATCATGTTTGGGCCACACATTTACCTGCAGTGTGAACGTAGCCTAAGTGATTAATTAAGTGAATAATTAAGTGATGATTGAGCATTAGTGAAAAGCAACAAGAACAGAAAAAAAAAAGAAGAAGGGCCAAGCAGAAACACAAGAACTACTTATCAACAACTTCCAGCCACACCTTTGACTTAGAGTAAATATATTTTCTTTCAGCAAACAGTGTTATCAGAGGACGTTTATGCATTGACAGTAATAGAGATTTAAAGGGTTAGTTCACCCAAAAATGAAATTTGTCAATAATTACTCACCCTTATGTCATTCCACACCTGTAAGACCTTCATTCATTTTCCAGAACACAAATTAAAATATTTTTGATGAAATATAAGTTTTTTTTATCCCCTATAGAAAGCAATGTAGTTACCACATTCAAGGTCCAGAAAGGTATTAGACATCGTTAAAATAGTCAATGGCTACGTTTACATGCACCAATTTTCATTAATCTGAATGAATTGAATCCGATTGCAGATCTGTTTACATGTACTCTAAACATTGTAATCTGATTCAAATATCCGTTTATATGTGTTTTACATACATTCCAATTAAAACTTTTGCGCATGCGCTCTGCGTGTGACTTTATATCAATCACACTTGCGGAGACAACCATACTTTCACTTTCTGTAGAGAATACTGACCGAGGTTGAGACTTTTTCACTGGCAAAACTCTTGCTCAAAGTTTGCACGTTGCTGCTTGTGTGATATCCATTGCTCCTCTTCTTGTTTTAAAACGGAAAGATTTCCAATATTATGACGTATTCGCGGATTTGCGCTTCGCCACTGCCTTTTGGCATACATCTTTACAACTAAAAGACATGAACATGATCTTCCGCACTGCGTAATGCGTGTCAACATTGCACTGCGCATGTGCCCCAGAGACTTCTGAATAAGATTAAGAAAGTAGTCGGATTCAAGCATTTACATGGTCAATTTTTGCTGTTGGATCGGATTAGAAAAAGAATAAACCACCCCTTTCAATCCGATCAAAATATCATTCGGATCAAGCCCAATTGGATCGATTAAGGTGTTTACATAAACGTTTTTCAATCCGATTGAGCTGTCAATCCAATTACAAATGGATTATTTGGGTGCATGTAAACGTAGCCAATGTGACTACAGTGGTGCAACCATAATTTTATGAAGAGACGAGAATACTTTTTTGTGCGCCAAAAAACAAAACAAAAATAATGACTTTATTCAACAATTTCTCTACCTTGTCAGACTTGTACGCAGTTGACGTAGTGAACGCAGTTCAGCGCTTCCGTGTTTACGTCCGAATGCCAGCTGAGTACTGGCCGGCTCCTGCATCAGCATCACACGCATATGTCGTGCTGCTCACGTGAACTGGTGTCTGCCAATACTGAATCAGCACTCTGACATAGAACCTGGAAGCGCTGCAACGAAATTATAGCGGAGGAGAATGACAGGGAAGAGATGAATTTGTTGAATAAAGTCATTATTTTTATTTTGTTTTTGTGCACAATAAGTATTCTTGTCGCTTCATAACATTAAGGTTGAACCACTGTAGTCACACAGACTATTTTAATGATGTTTTAACTACTTTTCTGGAACTTGAATGTGGTAATTTCATTGCTTTCTATTGAGGATAAAAAAAAAAATCTTGGATTTCATTAATTTGTGTTCCGAAGATGAACAAAGGTCTTATGGGTTGGGAACGACATGAGGGTGAGTGCTTAATGACAGAAATTTCATTTTTGGGTGAACTAACCCTTTAAGTTAAAGCAGGTTAGATAAAGCTGTCTGCATCTTTAACGTTCAAATGAATGTTTTAATAAGTGTTGTATGGTTGTATTACAGAATTATGTTAAAAACTGCTGATGTGAAAACGACAACTAATGTATTAACACTGTGACAATATAAACTTTTAAAGACGCTACAACATTATTTGTTGTCATTTTTTTAACTGGATATTGATAACAGAGAGCTGGTTTGTTTCTCAGAGACACGCAGAAACGGAGCGCGGCTATTTGATTTGCAGTCATGACGTGCTAATTCCATTCATTCGTGTATCATATCGTGCAAGGTTTACATCAATTAAATAGCCTACACATATTGAACAGTATAACATGTGTGATGCAGTATTTTAGTCAATATTACTCCTGTCAAGCTCTGATTTCGGAGAGACGCAACAGCAACGCGGCTATTTGATTTGCGATCATTTCATTCATAAAGTTCACACGCATTCGCTTCACACAATTATTGCGTAGTGATTTTAGAGGTTTATGTATCGCGCTATGATACCACCATGGCTCACCTGTTATCCAGCAAACACGAGGAGTGACTGTTTCAGTATCAGCCGAATATTATTCGGCAGAATTATTCTTTATCCGTTATTCGTTTTGAAGCCATTATCACTGCCTTTCCGAATTAGGTATTCGGCTTCGGGCACACCCCTAGTGAAAAACAGTGAATCCAATCACCATAGGCAAAAAGTTCACTTCAAAATGAAAAAAGTGGCGTTGATGTGTTTTACTGTAAATGTGCAAACGGAAACAGAAAGGATAAACTATCTCTACATAAGAACAGACTTTATTACACAGAAAGAAAAATATTGAAAAATGTCTACACACTCTTCCAGCCAGGATGAAGTCATTATGCTTATCTGCACATAGAATGTTTTATTTAAGGTGAGTAGGCCTACAGAATTTGATCTTTCAATATAGGGTGACCAGACGTCCCGTTTTTCCTGTGACAGTCCCGTATTTCAGCTCCATTTTTAGTGTCCCGACTTAAGAAAAAATCATGTTTTGTCCCGTATTTCATCTTTCCTAAAATTTCTTTACAACTGGGTAATAATAGGCCTTTATCACAGTACACGTGTCGTCACATCCAGCTTTGATTATAGCGTAGGAATTTCCACCTGCATTATTGTCAATGGACAGGCGGCAGTTTTGAGAAGAAAATTATACTAGTTTAACTTAAACTTCAATATTTACAACTGTTTATTTAGACTTACATGATATATGTCATCTTTCATTTTAATGTGTAACATTACCTGAGCGAGGCGATTATCAGCGCTGCTGGTGTACTGACGGCATGAGATTAACGAGCGACGCGCAGCTCAGGTTACTGCCAGAGGAATCATCGGACTGATTTAGGCTAATTTTATTTGTAATGTTATTTTGTTTATTTTTGCATTATATTACCACCCATTATTGTCTACAGCATAATGCTATCCAATCATATTGCACTCAAACACGGATGATTCGTTTAAGATAATCAAACCAGTTATTTTTTGAATAATTGTCTATGGGCTGGAAATATTCCTTTAAACAACTTCAATTTGATGTGAACATTGTTTAATACAATAAATTTCCCCCATGAAACCTTTAATTTAATCCCACCCAAAATAGACTTTAGTCGTAGTTAATATTTTAAGCTTGGTCTAATTAAAGCTCTTTAAAGTGATAAGTTGTTTGTATTGTTGTTACATGTGCCCTTGTCCTGTGTTCTATTTTCATTGCACACATGCAGTCACTTCACTCTGGACTCCATTTCCCACAATTCCCCACCTAGGAACTAATCACACACATCAGTGACACTTTATAAGCTGCACTCAAACACACACACTTGTCTCCGTGTTCCCTGTCTCCGTGTTCCCTGTCTCCGTGTACCCTGTCTCCGTGTACCCTGTCTCCGTGTTCCTTGTTTCCGTGTTCCGTGCCTTGCCTTGCCTTGCCGATCCTGGACTGTTTCCTTGTTGATGATCGTTTGCTGCCTGCCTTGACCTTTGCCTGTGTATTGGACTACTCTTTTGCCTTGCCTGCCTGTTTCTGTTTGCTGGTGTTTGACCTACTGCCTGTACGACTACGCTCTTTTTAATAAAGCCTGCACGTGGATCTCCAACTCCGTTGTCCTGCTCCATACATTACAGAATACTCAGCCCAACCAAGATCCAGCGGCTTTTATGAGCGTTTCCAGCCACAACATGGATCCAGCAGTACGTCTTGTCCGCCTACGTCAAGGTAATTGTACCCTCGAGGACCACATCCAAAAGTTTCTGGACATTGCACATTTATCTGACTTGCCTGACTTTGCTCTCATTGATTTCTTCTGTTACGGATTAAACAAACCACTACAAGATTATTTAATCAGTTATGGTCCTCGAGGGTCACTAGTTGAATTTTTGGATTTTGCTCTACTGATAACTGGCTCTCTTTTCACTGTGGGGGTCGCGGAGGAACGCGACATTACTTCAGTGCCTTCAATGGGGGCTGCGCTAGAACCCACTCACAAAATGGTGGCCACCACAACACCAAGTCCAGTCACAGTTGATCTTCCTGAGCCCAGTCAAGTCACAGTTGATCTTCCTGAGCCAGGTCAAGTCACAGTTGATCTTCGTGAGCCAAGCCAAGTCACAGTTGATCTTCGTGAGCCAAGCCAAGTCACAGTTGATCTTCGTGAGCCAAGCCAAGTCACAGTTGATCTTCGTGAGCCAAGTCAAGTCACAGCAGACCTCCCAGAGCCTCGTCACGTCTCAGCAGACCTCCCAGAGCCTCGTCACGTCTCAGCAGACCTCCCAGAACCTCGTCACGTCTCCACTGATCTTCCAGAGTCACGTCACGTCTCCGCTGATCGCCCAGAGCCACGTCACGTCTCCGCTGATCGCCCAGAGCCACGTCACATCTCTGCTGATCGCCCAGAGCCATGTCACGTCTCCGCTGATCGCCCAGAGCCACGTCACGTCTCCGCTGATCGCCCAGAGTCACGTCACGTCTCCGCTGATCGTCCAGAGCCCTGTCACGTCTCCGCTGATCTTCCAGAGCCCTGTCACGTCTCCGCTGATCTTCCAGAGCCCTGTCACGTCTCCGCTGATCTTCCAGAGCCCTGTCATGTCTCAGCCAAGATGGCTGCCACGCCTGAGTCCTCAGAGACTACAGCGCTGACCATTATGGCCACAGCCATTTGGTGTGTGTGGGCTGCGCACACATCGGCTCCAGCCCATGAATCAGCTCCAGAGCCCGCTTCAGCCCATGAGTCCACTCCAAAGCCTGCTCCAGTCCTTGAATCTGCTCCTGAGCTTGCTTTAATCTATGAGTCCAATCCAGAGTTTGGTCCAGTCCTAGAATCCAGCCTCGTGGTCGTCCCTGAGTTTCCTGCCTGTCTTGACATGACCACGGAGGTTGTCCCCGAGTTTCCTGTCCATCTTGACACGACCACGGAGGTCGTCCCAGAGTTCCCTGTCAGCCTTAACATGACCAAAAAGGACGTTCCAGTCAGTGCCCTGGAGGGCTTTTCTGAGCTCCTGTCTCAGCAGATCTTCCAGAGCCTCATCTCACCAGATCTTCGAGAGCCTCATCTCAACAGATCTTCGAGATCCCCGGCTCGTCTCAACAGATCTTCGAGATCCTCGTCTTGTCTCATCAGATCTTCCAGAGCCTCGTCTCATCCCATCAGATTTTCCAGAGCCTCGTCCCGTCTCATCAGATCTTCCAGAGCTTCGTCCCGTCTCATCAGATCTTCCAGAGCCTCGTCTCGTCTCATCAGTTCTTCCAGAGTCTCGTCTCGTCAGATCTTCCAGAGCCTTGCCTCGTCAGATCTTCCAGAGTCACGTCGCGTCTCGTCAGATCTTCCAGAGCCACGTCTCGTCAGATCTTCCCGAGCCACGTCTCGTCTCGTCAGATCTTCCCGAGCCACGTCTCGTCTCGTCAGATCTTCCAGGGCCACGTCTCGTCTCCTCAGATCTTCCAGAGCCACGTCTCGTCTCGTCAGATCTTCCAGAGCCTCGTCTCATCAGATCTTCCAGAGCCTCACCTCATCTCGTCAGATCTTCCAGAGCCTCGTCTCATCAGATGTTCCAGAGCCTCGCCTCATCTCGTCTCATCAGATCTTCTAGAGTCTCCTCTCATTAGACCTTCTAGAACCTCTCCACGTCTTGTCTCCCATCCCTTCGTCACGTTCTAGGGCAGTTGACGTACCGCAACCCTCCTTTGTTCTGTCAGGGGAACCCGCCATCCGACATCAAGGGCTGGCATCCAGCATGGAGGATCCACCGCTGGTGCCAGTAAGCACAGCTAGTATCCCTAGACCCACTCATTTTAACCCTTCTGCTCCTGAGATAATTCCTCTGTCCTCTACAGCCCCTATAATGGGGGTCACTTTACGGTGTATCTGGACCGCGTATACCACCGCAGAATCTCCAGAGGTGGTGGCTTATACTGCAGAACCTCACAAAGCAGTAGCACTCGCTTCAGCTCCTTGCGTGGCGGTAGCGTCCAGTGATGCACTCCCAGTCAATGAACTCTCGTCCTGTCTCGACCCAGCCACAGAGGCTGTATTGGAACTTTCTGACTGTCCAGAACTAGCCACAGAGGCCATTTATGATTTCTCCCTGTTTATGGATAGTACCACTGTAGAACCTCCAGAGGTGGCGGCATCCGCTGCAGACCCTCTAGAGGTGTCAGTGGTACCCAGCTATGAACTCTTGCCCCATCCTGTCACGGTTAAGGAGGCAGTCTATGAACTTTTGCCCTGTCCTGTCACAGCTAAGGAGGCCGTCTATGAACTTTTGCCCTGTCCTGTCACAGCTAAGGAGGCCGTCTATGAACTTTTGCCCTGGCCGTCTGTCCAGCCTCCTTCACCCTGGCCGTCTGCCCTACCTTCTTCATCCTGGTCGTCTGGCCTTCTTCAGTTTCCAGGCAATCTTCCTCTCCATGGACCTGGCCCTCCATCCCGCCCTGTTCCGCCTCCGCTCCACCTCCCTCCTGGAGTGTTTAGGAGTGTCTGGAAGTCACTCCTTTGAGGGGGGGCTCTGTTACATGTGCCCTTGTCCTGTGTTCTATTTTCATTGCACACATGCAGTCACTTCACTCTGGACTCCATTTCCCACAATTCCCCACCTAGGAACTAATCACACACATCAGTGACACTTTATAAGCTGCACTCAAACACACACACTTGGCTGAGTATTGTTTAGCCTTGTATCTGACCTTGTCTCCGACCTGGTCTCTGTGTTCCTTGTTCCTTGTTCCTTGTTCCTTGCCTTGCCTAGCCTGTGTTTTTGACCCTGGACTGTTTCCTTGTTGATGATCGTTTGCTGCCTGCCTTGACCTTTGCCTGTGTATTGAACTACTCTTTTGCCTTGCCTTCCTGTTTCTGTTTGCTGGTGTTTGACCTACTACCTGTATGACTACGCTCTTTTTAATAAAGCCTGCATGTGGATCTCCAACTCCGTTGTCCTGCTCCATAGATTACAATTGTATTTTTGCAGTTCTGTGATAAAATAAGGCGATAAGACTCTGAACTATTGCTCATATGCATACACTAGTCTATGGCTTGCGTGCTCCCCTTTAAATAACGAAAAATGCGTCAGAATATTATGATGGCTTTTTTTCTTTGTTTCACAATACTCATGATTGTAAACCGAGGTTGGTGTCTTTAGAATAAGTATCTGTGCTGAATTTTACAAAAATAAATCACAACATTCCCGTGCTATGGGCACAGCCAATACTAAAGGCTGCAGCGGAAGTTTTTTTACGCTAATAGAGGGTATGCATAGACGTCACTTTCCTGCTGGAACGCGCTCCCTCAGCTCGACTGAGTGGCAAAAGAGCTGCTGCATGACTAATAAGGGAAACTAAGAAAACGCGAGTAAAACAAACGATTACACTAAAGGTTGGGCTCGAAAGTGTTCCTTATGTCAAAGAAACCTAATCCATGGATTATTTATGTGTGCCTGATTTCGACGCCAGGGAAATGCATAAAGCAAATCGGCCTGGGAATGCTTTAACTTCAATATCAGGTCTAAATCGGAGTGATCACTTATATCAGGAATGGGCAACTTCGATAGTGACGAGGGACAACATTTTTTTTTTCCTTAATACCAGGGGGCCAGATTACTAATCCACACTCGCATCTTTTACTCGCATCGGAAGTGTGATAAAGGCCTATAGAATGAGTAGTAGAAGTGTTCTGTCACACGAGAACAGCCCAATCAATTCGTCATAGAACTAAATTACCATCCAATCACAATTTGTTATTGATTAACTTGCCGTTAGTGAAGGCTGGATAGGCGGAATCGCGCTGATTGACACACACCAAAAGTGCTCTCTTTCCTAGCGCGCGATCAGTTCTCCTTGCGTCTGAATGGTCAAATGCACACACAGTTTTTCAAAATGTCCATCGTGTGGAGTATCTCATGTAAATACAGTATAATAGATAAAACTACCTCTTCAGACTTTTTACAACAAGTGTCAGTTGCTTGTAACGTCAGGAGATAACATGAAGATATTATTAAAGAGAAATGGTCTCGTTCCTGATCGTGTCCCTCATCCCTCTCAAAGCACAGAGCAGCTATCTTTGTGTGGAAATAAAAAAACGAATGTTTTTTAGAATAACACTTAACTTTCTTATTATTTAGGTTACCATTATTTACCGATATTTATTTCATAGTTTTACAGAATATGCAATGTGTGTCGTTTCACTGACAGAATAGCTAAAATAAATACGCACGTCTGTTACAAAATGGATTTTTGAGCATTTGTTTAGGCCTATTTATTTTTTTATATTTCAAAATTTATTTCATTGAGGTATATATACAGTTGAGCTCAAAAGTTTACATACCCCTTGCAGAATCTAGAAAAATGTGAATATTTTAACAAAATAAGGATTATGAAAATTGCATGTTATTTTTTATTTAGTACTGTCCTGTATTTTTATTTAGTATCTGGCCTTAAAAATTCAAAGAACTAAATTTGTCAAGTTGAAAATACTTAAAATTCTAAGTAAACACAACTTAACTGAGTCCATGTAAAAAGATAACTTAAATTAAAAGTAACGTTTTTTTTTGTTTTTTTTTTACAGTGCAGGTGTTCTTAATGAAACACTGTTGCAATTGGTGTAAAGAAGTCATTTAAAAAAAAAGCCAAGGGTCAAGTGCTCAACTAAAGCAAACACTTTTCACTATAATGGTGACTTCAAACAAAAAAAGTCAATAAAAAATCAACATTAATTAGAGCTAAACCTCTGTTAATTCTCAGAAACAACTTATGAAAGAAATAAAGTCAAACTGGTCTGTAATAAGTGAAGATGGTAAAGCTGTTTTTGGAGTTGTTTAATCATCCTCTGCTCAGATCTTGAGAAATGTAATTGATTTGATTTGCAGTTGATGTTTCAGTGGCTGAAATCAGATCAATTATTATTTGCAGTAGAAATGAATTTAAATGGGAATAAAGTTCTTAACCGAAACATGGCTAAAACATCTGAAATAAAAAAAATATATATTTACATAAAATAACAATTTAAATAAAATATTTATTTAATTTATTGAATTAATAAAATAAGCCAAAATAGGTTACATGAACATTAACTTTTGTATTGAAAACTATTGAACTGTAACTGTCAAGTTGATAATACTTAATATTATTTTAAGTAAATACAACTTAAATGAGTCAGTTCAAAATAACTAAAAAAATTAAGTTAAATGAACAAACTTTGGTACTGACCAACTTTAAAAATTAAGTTAATCTTACTTTTATAAAGTTATTCCAACTAAACTTTATAATCTCAATTACATAAATTTGTCAATGAAGATACTAATTCTAAGTAATTAAAACTTAAGTCAGTGGAAATTGGTACCACAAAAAGTGAAGTTGAGTGAACAAAAAACATTTTACAGGAAATGTTTGTACTGAAAACTTAAAGGCACAATATGTAAGATTTTTGGATTAAAATATCCAAAAACCACTAGAACAGTGTTATATATTTTGTTGACTTGTGTACTTACATTATCCTGGATGTTTCCAAGAATGTTTAAATCCAGAGAAATAAGCAGTTTTAATCAGGATATGTACTGTGTTCTGTGTGTCGCCTATCAGTGATGTCCTACCTGCGTTACCCTCGATTTCCAGTTTTATTTTGTAGAAACCAAGGAAAAACCAAAAGACACTTTAATATATTACATGTTTTATTAGACAAGGGAACAACTATTTAGATACATTTATAGACAGAAAACTAATTATTGATATGATAAAACAGTGCTGCATTACTCCACATACGCATGACCGGAAGAAGCGGAAGCAGCGACTGTGGCATAATAAAAGTCCTGCTGCTCTCAAGGCGTCACGCTTGTCTCTCATTATCAATCGCTCCAGCGGCCTCGTTCAGCTCCAACAGCACTCGCCCTGCTCTGCTTCATACTACAGTAACGTTAATAATCTTATCCATGAACATAATTTCTGCCAGAGTCCTGTCAGATTCTTTTCCATCGGCTGTGAGGTGAAGACGACATTTCCCATGATTCCACGCTTAATCTCTGTGTCATCAAGTTACGTCTTTGTTTTGAAAAGGCGACCTCTAGCGGCAAAAATTTACATAATGTGGCTTTAATAGTTCACCTTACTTTCACAAAGTTAACCCAACTAAACTTTTTTAAGTTCAAACCACAATAAATTTGTCAAGTTGAAAATACTTAATATTCTATGTAAATACAACTTAACTGAGTCAGTGCAAAAAGATATCTCAAAAAGTTAAGTTGAGTGAATTTCAAGAAATAAAGTGAAGATTATAAAGTTATAAATATGGATGTTTTTTCTTACGAAAATGCATCACTTTGCATGTGTCTGTACATGTTTTAAGCCCTGTTAGCACAGTTATTAGCAGCAGTATTTTGGCGCAGTCCATCACTGCACAGACTCGCCTCATGCAAACAAAGGAGATAACAGTGCGCACTCCGAAGTCACAGGCCAAAATCTCCAGTTTCACCGTCTACACGACAACGCTGCAACCCGAGTTTCTAAAAATCTTCACCCTGGCAGAGTTTTCAAAAAGTTCGGTTTCAGTGAACGGATACTGTGTTTGTGTGTGGATGAAAGGCCAAACTGCATAGAAAAAGCTGTGGTTTTAAAAAATACCTGTGTTCGTGTGGACAGGTCCTCAAAAACTCAGGCTCTACTCATCCCCATTATAAAGCTTGGAAGGATATTTTTTTAATATAACAATTGTGTTTGGCTGAAAGAATCAGAATCAGAATGAGCTTTATTTGTCAAGTGTGTGCAAACACACACGGAAATGATAGCGCCAGCGTATTTTACAGTACGTGTACTTACAGCGTACTTACCTAAGAAAATACTGGGTAATATAAGGTTAACTACAGGGGTTAAAGGTTAGGTTTCGGTTTCAGGGCTAGTACCTAGTTAGTGTAATTACTGTAATAAGTATATACATGGGGAACAGGACTGTAAATTAAAATGCTACCCATTTCATTTGCAGAAACCGACTGCATTAAATTGGCCAACTGACATTTAAGTTTGTAAACTAATATTTATAATGCTAGTAATGTGAGCATATTATTATTGTGAACTTATTTAATGAGTCCACTAAAAATATTATTTCTTGAAGTAAAATTAACTGAATTAAACAAAGTCAATAAAACTAGAAACAGCAAGTTAACTTAAATTTATTTCAGATAACTGCTAGCTAACAACAGCACACATTCATGTGCAACTGCACAGTAAATTCCCCGGTGTTATTGAACACAGCTCGGTGTTCATATGGGAACCACCAGCAAGGTGTCAAAAGTGACACTGAAGCAGTGTTAGAGTTTATTAGGTACTTAAGTGGTTAATTAAGTGTTGCTTGTTTCATTATTGAAGACACCTGATAACGAACTGAATCACTGAAGGAAAGAGAAACACAATAACTACATCCGACTTCCTGCCACAGCCTTAGATGAAATCAACTGAAAAGACATTATATCTCTCTTATTACAAACCAGACCGACTTTATTTTTTTGTCATTAGTCTGCAGTTCTTTTTGAGAATTAATCGAGGTTTAGATGTTGATGTTTTATTGAAAATGTTGTGTCACTATTATGGTGATCAGTGTTTCCTTTAGTTGGGCAGTTGGACTCTTAGTTTTTATTTTAAGTTTGCGGTCTCTTTAACAGTGTTTACAGAAGCATGTCATTTGTTATAAAGGAGACCATAAACAAGAGCAATCAGGTGATTGCTCTGGTGACTTACACCAAGTTTTCAAAAAGTTTGGTTTCAGTGACTGGATACTGCATTTGTGTGTGGATGAAAGGCCAAACTGCATAGATAAAGCTGTGGGTTTTGAAAATACCTGTGTTCGTGTGGACAGGGCCTCAAAAACTCAGGCTCTACTCACCCCCATTATAAAGCTTGGAAGAGCCAGGATATTTTTTTAATATAACTCAGATTGTGTTTGGCTGAAAGAATCAGAATCAGAAAGAGCTTTATTCGTCAAGTGTGTGCAAACACACACGGAAATGATAGTGCCAGCGTAAGTTCTACCAGGAAAACTTTAATGCCACATCATTCATTCATAGTTGGGTCATGAATCGTGCATGCCGACGAGCTCTCTCGACAGCCTGCACTTCCGGGGGAATAGAAACTCCATCCCCAGACGGTCCAGCTGATATGGAGATGCTTCGAGACTGCACAGGTAGACCTGTTTTCTGCCCTGGACACGTCACGTTGCCAGTTGTTTTACTCCCTGACCGAGGGGACCCTTGGCATGGACACGCTGGTACACACCTCCCCCTAGGGCCTGCGCAAATATGCGTTTTCCCCAGTGAGCCTTCAGCAAAGTCAGGGAGGATGAGGAGCAGGTCTTGTTAGTTGCGCCATATTGGCCCAACCGGACCTGGTTCTCAGAACTGATGCTCCTCGCAACAGCCCTTCCCTGCCGCATTCCTCTGAGGAAGGACCTGTTTTCTGAGAGACGGGGCACTCTATGGCACCTGTGTCCAGGCCTCTGGAATCTCCACGTCTGGTCTCTGGACGGGACATGAAGGACTTAGGTGATCTTCCACAAGCAGTCGTAGACACCATCACCCTCTACGAGGTGCCTCTATGCTTTCAAGTGGAACCTGTTCATTGAGTGGTGTTATTCCTGCCGGGAAGACCCCCGAAGATGCTCTGTCATAGTTGTGCTTTCCTTCCTGCAAGATGGGTTGGAGCGAAAGCTGTCTCCCTCCACCCTCAAAGTGTATGTAGCCGCTATTGCTGTTCATCACATTACAGTTGATGGTAAGTCCTTGGGAAAGCACGACCTGATCGTCAGGTTCCTGAGGGGTGCAAGAAGGGTAAATCCTCCTCGCTCGTACCCCGTACTCTCTTGGGACTTGACTCTGGTGTTAACCCTCTGGAGTCTGAGGCTGATTTGGGGCCCTGGAGAAGTTTTGACATGCCCTGACATTTGTGCTTTTTTCAGTTGTTCATAAACATATTAATGGAAAAGGTGTCATTACACTGTATTCAACACGAACTAGGCTACCATAATACGTGAGCAACATGTATGTACATGTTTGTATTTTTGAAGGAATAACATTTATATGTGGCTATTGAAAAAACAAAAAACTTAAGTCACTGAAATAAGGCCAAAAAATAAATATTAAATATGTGTTCACAAGACTTCTGGGTATTGGAGGTTGTAGACTAGAATTTTTGCTTCAAAATGATGTAAAAATTATCCTGCCTACTCGTTCATATAAAACAATATATTGATTTAAATTTTGTAAGACATTTTTTGTCAAGACACACAGAATGCATGGAGGTGTGAATCTTCATGAATAATGCTGTGATTCACACCTGAGAAGACAAAGACCCGCATAATGACCTGCATAATGACCCGCATTTTGAGCCCTTTCAGTCAGGTAGGCTCTGTGAAAAAACCCTCTGTGATCATGCTGATAACAGTTAACATGCTGATTTAACGTTAATATAATGTCCACTCTTGACAGAAAACATGATTTTTGTGATCTCATGCATGCACGTATTAATGCACATCATGTGAAGAAAATTTTGTATAGGCCTATTATAGTTTAAATTACAGTACCAGTCAAAAGATTGGACGCATTACTATTATAATGTTTTTAAAAGAAGTCTCATGCTCATCATGCTGTATATCAAAAATACAGAAAAAACAGCAATACTGTGAAATATTATTACAATTTTAAATAATAGTTTTCTATTTTAATATACTTTAAAATATAATGTATTTCTGTGATGCAAAGCGTCTGAACATGTTACCTCTATGGCATTTCATATAGGCTTTTAGCTTAAAAGCATGCTCATTTGGAGAAATATTGATGGATTCTCATATGTTTATGTCAATTTTCTATACAGAGGAGTAATATTTATTCTATATTTATTGTCATCACTATGAGCGCTGGATACTGTGTTTTTAATTCATACTTGCAGCTGGAGGGCGCTCTGTGCACCTTTAGTCCACAAATAACTCAGTGAAGAACAAGCATACCAAGTGACATTCCAGAGATCGCTAACCACGGCTATAACATGCAGATAGACACTTTTGAAGATAAATACACGATTGCGACGATGTATACATGTATTGCCTCAGAATTTGCGTTTGAATAGCGCTCGCTCCATGGGTGTGGCCGCATTAGCGGATAACGAGCTGACTCACAGGCGTCTGACATGTGTCTCTTTTCATTCAGATTACATAAACTGAGAATATTTGTTTTCGATTTGACTTACACGATTTAAAACCTGACATTTCAATGTTTCTTTAGACATAAGTTTTTTTTGTGATTAGTATTCACTAAGTTACACTTAATTTTCTGAGAACTATCAGATTGGACTTCGTTCAGAGGGAGATGACAGATCACGCATCAAGTTAGTTTTCTTTATTTTGCAAAAAGCACACCATTTTGTTTTTACTCTGAGTGTACACAAATAAAAGAAGACATTCTATAGTTTCAATTGATATATTACTTCTGTCTCTGACAACAAAAAAAAATGACGGAGTATTTTAAGTCTGTTTTGCTGCAATGTGAAAAAATCCTGCAAAACACGCCGGCGCATTTCCCGACTCCAGAGGGTTAACAGCACTTCAGAGAGCCCCTTTCGAGCCTCTGCAGTCGGTAGACTTTAAGATTCTGTCCATGAAAACACTTTTCTTGATTGCACTGGCTTCTATCAAGAGGGTAGGGGACCCGCATGCATTTTCAGTCAACGAATCGTGCCTAGAGTTCGGGACGGCTGATTCTCACATCGTCCTGAGACCTCAGCCCAGATATGTGCCCAAGGATCCTACTACTACCTTCCGGGACCAGGTAGTGAATCTGCAAGCGCTGCCTTTGGAGGCAGACCCAGCCCTAGCTTTGCTTTGTCCCTTCCGTGCTTTACACCAGTACGTGGATCGAACGCAGAGCTTCAGGAGCTCAGACCAGCTTTTTTGTTGTCTATGGAAGCCAGCCGAAGGGAAAGCTGTCTCCAAGCAGAGGATGGCACACTGGATAGTGGATGCCATCATCTTGGCGTATCAGACGTGCCGTGTCCCCTCAGGTTGAGGGCTCACTCTACAAGGAGTGTTGCTTCTTCCTTTATAGCATTTGTGTAGAGCCGTTTTCTTCCCGTGAACGCACTTCAACCAGCCAGTGACAACGAAGAGCCCGCTCTGTGTCGGCTTGCTGCACACCATTCCCCTCCTTAGGGACCGGATATGTGCACTAGTTTGCTCCAGCAGAGTTCCCCGTATGGCGAACCTCGGAGTTCCTCCATCACCACTTCCGGTGGTCGGATGTAGCAGAGTGTCCGACACCAGGTCTAGCTCTGGTAAGTGCACCCAAGTGCTGCACCCTCGGCTAGGCTAGATGCCATATGCTGCGCCTCCTACGGTGGTCTTATATGTGTATTCTTCAACGGTACGGCGAGCCTGTGTCTTTCCCTTGGCAGAGTCTGCTCTGTCATCTCTGCCGGTGCAGTCTCCCCCACAACAAGGCTGGAGCCTCCCCGACACATTTCATATGTGCACTGCCCCTTGGCCAGTCCATATGTGTAATTTCCACATGATACCTCACTACGGACAGGATGTGGACTCTGCAGCGTTCCCCTTCACTGAGGGGGCAAGCTTTCCCAGTGCCTTCCTGCATCCAATAGAGTCTTACTGCTTGGGTCATGCGGAACAGCAGTGTCTGACACCCTCTACGTAAACCCTGTCCCATCGTCCATCTGAGGTGTTGGGGGAGTAGAAGGCTTACGCAGGGTGCTGGAAGGGCCAGCAACAGTGGAATTTCCTAGCCAATACGTCAGTGACATTTCCTAGCCAATACGTCTGTAGGGTCTGGACCAATCAGACACACAATTATTCATTATATTTAATGAATTATCCAGAAACTCACTCTCTCAAAGTTCTGTGAACCCATCCCCCTAAAACTGCAACTAGCATCCCAAACGTAGCTAACACACAGGCAGAACTAGGTGTCCTGTTACAGGACACAGGAAAACTGATAAGAACTTTTATAATCAGAAAGAATTTTGCAGAGACTACTGACTCTGACTTCATTCTTTCTGAGAAGGACAAATAAACCCTCTTAATCCTATATATTCTATATATAACCACTTGAGAAATGTATAAACATGTATCCAGTTTTCCCATCTCATGACTTTCCTTTTATAGGCTTTATTCCATGTATTAATTCTCTCTTTTGAACTACTTTGGTATTAATGTTTCAGAGTTGCAAATTTATAGTTACCTAAAATCACATGGGTAGCAAGTTTGGTATCTACGGACTCCAACTTTCGTTTCCTATTTGGTAATTTATGTTACATGTTACTAACTCTGTGACACATTAGTATTATTTGAATCTAGAAGGTTCTTCTCTCAAACATCCAATCCAATGTCTTATGCTAATATCTTGCTACAGAACAAAGACACGTAAAAGTTTCACTCTGAAGGGAAAACTCCTTATTGGCTCACACACCTCAAGAGGGTGTGACATCTTCACCCTTTAAAATCACTGATCACAAGATCACACTCTTCTTCTTTTCCTGTACTGAAAAACACTGATGTCAAGATGATGCTGTAGGCCTACTAGAAGCTTCTAAGGAACCCCAAGCTTGTGCCAGGCTTCAGCCTAGACCTTCCATTCACCAAAGATCCTCTGAATCCAACTGGTTCTCTTTCATCAAGACAATATCAGCAAAGATCCAACGGAAGCTTCCACAAAGTGCATCAGGACAGTTTTAATTCAAATGGGCGAGACATGCAAGTATCAAACTTAGTCTCATTATTTGATTCATTGAGTATCCTTACCCCTTTTAAAGAAGGGCATGTTAGAACTAAACTGATGGTTTGCTCAAGGCTGTTGATCTGCTGAATTTCAAACAATGCTGTAACTTCTTGCTTTCCTGTACTCTGCTTCAGCTCTCTCTTTCCCTTGGTAAACTATGCATGTATGTATGTGAATGTTAGAGTAGTTAAGTGTTTAGTCTAGTTAATAAAGTCTTGTTCATGTCACACGTAAAGTTGTCCGTGTTTCATGCTCATATACTGCAGTCCCTAATTATGCCGATCCTGACTACATGCTCTGAGTAGTACTGTACATAAGATTGTTATTTCCCATAAACTGGAAATGAACATTTATTAGAATTAATAAACAATTAACACTGAGTGTTCATTGACCAAATAGGATAATTGATTGTAATATTAATTTTAGTACATTAAGTTAATTTTATTAACTGATCCAAATATGTATAATCAATTATAACTAGTTATGATTAATTATCTTTTTTTTTTTTTTTTTAGCTAATTTGCTACACGTCAGTGACATTTCCTATACCAATACGTCGGTGACATTGACGTAACGTCAAACATGACCGACCGAAAGGGAATATCTCGGTTACGTATGTTACCCTCATTCCCTGAAGGAGGGAACGGAGACGTTACGTCCCATCGCCACAATTGCTGTACCTCCGCTGTGTGGCCGGGTCGCCAGCTCGGCTCCTCAGCAGAAAACAAATGTGCTTGCATCCACTTCCTATTTATACCCGCACTGCGGGGTGGAGCGCGAGATGCAAATCTCACACGCCAATCTCCATTGGCTCATTTAGTATACATTCGGAGGTGATAGGGCTATCAGACAAGATGCCAATACGTCAGTGACGTCGATGTAACGTCTCCGTTCCCTCCTTCAGGGAACGAGGGTTACATACGTAACCGAGACGTTTTCTCTTATGGCACACATAAGCTACATTTGATCATTTACTATTTGAATCATTCGATTGCATTTATGCAGTGCATTACACCAAATTCTCAAAAACATACATGTAAATAAGTAAATGTTCGACATGATGATGAATATGGGAAATTAAAATTATTAAAATAAATAATTATAGTCATAAAACTTTAGTATTTTTTACTCACCCTTGTGTGTTCTTAAATGTGTGAGAGCTAAAAACAGAAAGTTATAAAGTTAAACATTATAAAGAGTTCATAACAGAATTCAATAATGAGATAAATAATTTTAATCACTGCTTGAAGACCAACAAAATCCAACAAGACTTTACGCACTGTAAAAAGAAAAAAAAAGAAAAAAAAAAAATTTGTCCTGTAAATTAATGGTAAAATACTGGCAACAGTTTACTGGCAACTGTACAGTTTTTACTGTAATCTAATGTACAATATGTTAATATAAAGATATCATGCACTAAATTAAAACTCATTTTAACTAATTTCATGGTTGCACTTTATTTTACAGTTTGTGTACTTACAGCGTACTTACCTAATAAAATACTGGGTAATATGAGGTAATTACAGGGGTTAAGGTTAGGTTTCGGGGTAGCTTCAGGGTTAGTACCTAGTTATTACCCAGTTAGTGTAATTACTGTAATAAGTACATACATGGGGAACAAGACTGTAAATTAAAGTGCTACCCATTTCATTTGCAGAAACCGACTGCATTAAATTGGCCAACTGACATTTAAGTTTGTAAACTAATATTTATAATGCTAGTAATGTGAGCATATTATTGTGAACTTATTTGAGTCCACTAAAAATATTATTTATTGAAGTAAAACTAACTGAATTAAACAAAGTCAATAAAACTAGAAACAGCAAGTTAACTTAAATTTCTCTCAGATAACTGCTAGCTAACAACAGCACACATTCATGTGCAACTGCACAGTAAATTCCCCGGTGTTAATTGAACACAGTTCGGTGTTCATATGGGAACCACCAGCAAGGTCTCAAAAGTGACACTGAAGCAGTGTTAGAGTTAATTAGGTACTTAAGTGGTTAATTAAGTGTTGTTTGTTTTATTATTGAAGACACCTGATAACGAGCTGAATCACTGAAGGAAAGAGAAACACAATAACTACATCTGACTTCCTGCCACAGCCTTAGATGAAATCAACTGAAAAGACATTATATCTCTCTTATTACAAATCAGACCGACTTTATTTTTTTGTCATCAGTCTGCAGTTCTTTTTGAGAATTAATCGAGGTTTAGATGTTGATGTTTTATTGAAAATGTTTGGTCACCATTATGGTGATAAGTGTTTCCTTTAGTTGGGCAGTTTGACTCTTGGTTTATATTTTAAGTTTGTGGTCTCTTTAACATTGTTTACAGAAGCATGTCATTTGTTATAAAGGAGACCATAAACAAGAGCAATCAGGTGATTGCTCTGGTGACTTACACCAAGAAGAAAACTGATTGTCTAGTCCACTCTGACCATCACTGACTGAAAGTGGTTGTTAATTAAGTTATTGTCACCAACAGTACCTTCATGCCACAGATCTGACATTGAGTTTTAATTTTTTAACACATTGTTGGGAAAAATTAGACACACCTACAGACATGAAGAATCAGCATATGTTTCTCATCAATGGTGACATGCTTCATGCTGCAATGCATGCTGGGAGTCATGAGTTTTATACTATGGTGGCTCCCAGCATGCATTGCAACATGAAGCATGTCACCATTGATGAGAAACATATGCTGATTCTTCATGTCTGTGTGTGTCTGAATGTTGCATAATTTCTTACATTTTTTGCTTTCAAATTAATTGCATTTTAAAAAAAACAAAGACATCAAGAATCAGCATATGAATCTCAATAATGGTAACATGTTTCATGTCACAATGCATGTTGGAGCCACCATAGTATAACATTCATAATTCCCAGCATGCATTTCAGCATGAAGCATGTCACCATTAATGAAAAACATATGCTGATTATTGATGTCTGTGGGTGTGTCCAATTTTTTCCCCACAATGTGTTAAAAAATTAAAACTCAAAATGTCTGATCTGTGGCATGAAGGTAATGCTGTGTACTTAATAATGAACAACCACTCTCGGTCAGTGATGGGATTAGAAAATCAATTTTCTTCTTGAGAACAATCACCTGATTGCTCTTGTTTATGGACCCCTTTGTAACAAATTATGTGTTTCCATAAACATTGTTACAAAAACCACAAACTTGACATAAAAACCAAGACTCAAACTGTCCAACTAAAGGAAACACTGATCACCATAATGAAACCAAACATTTTCAATAAAACATCAACATCTAAACCTGTTAATTCTCAAAAAGAACTGTAGACAAATGACAGAAATAAAATCAGTCTGGTTTGGAGAGAGAGAGAGAGAGAGAGAGAGAGAGAGAGAGATATTTAATGTATTTTTAGTTTATTTCTTCTAAGGCTGTGGCTGGAAGTCTGATATAGTTATTGTGTTTCTCTTTTCTTCAGTGATTCAGCTCGTTATCATCAGGTGTCTTCAATAATCAAGCAATCATTACTTAATCACTCAAGTATCTAATTAATTCTAACACTGCTTCAGTGTTACTTTTTACACCCTGTTGGTGGTTCCCATTTGAACACAGAGTGGTGTAATTTAACACTGGGGAATTTACTGTGTGGAACTACACTGTAAAACATTTTCCTGTTGCCAGGAAACAACACTGTTGCCAATAATTTACTGTTAATTGTACAGTTCTTTACTGCAATCTACAGTATGTTACTGTAAAAATACCATACCATTAATACTCAAGTTAATTCATTTAATTCGCAAAAACCGACTGCCTTATATTGGCCAACTGCGGTTTAAATTTATAAACTAATATTTATAATGTGCTAATAATGTGAGCATAGTATTACTGTGAACTTATTTCATGCGAGTCCACAAAAATATTTTAAAGTGCCCCATTATGCCTTTTTTAAGGTTCCTAATATTTTTTGGGAGTCTCCTACAACAGGTTTACATGCATGCAAGGTCAAAAAACACTTTCATTTTCTCCTAATATGCATTTAATTTTACCTGAATTCTCAATGTTTTGTAAACGATTCGTTTGATTCTTTGAACTGCTTCTGTCTCTCTAAACCCCTCCTTTCCGTGAGCCTACACTGCTCTGATTGGTCAGATGGCCCAATCCTTTGTGAGTGGTCTACTGTGCGCATCGCGCGCCCACTGCCATAACTGAATGACAGCTATCAATTCGCTAGACATTGTATACAAATGTACAGACAGAAAAGATAACATTGATTTTACCAAATCAATTCGAGCCCGAGTCAGACGATGAAAACTGATTCACAATCACGACTGGAGTATGACGTTTCTATATGGTAAGTGTCAACTTAGTTATTTATAAGACGTGATAGCAGCGTCACTGTTATACTTTATGTAGGTGCACCTGTGGGAACTGTAGCAGAATGTTAAGTGAAGCTGAAAACCTCTAACATAAGATAAATATTTAGACCAGATGTGTACAGACTTTTTCGTCATAACTATTAACAAAGAAAAATGGCTATATTATTGTTTGATATTACAATGAGTGTTTACTGTTTACAGAAAGAATACTTCAACTAGTTAGCGCAGACTAGCATCTTAACATCCTATTACAATACAGATAGAGCTCCATACTACTGTAATAATGAAAACGCAGAGGAAAAAAAACAGTTTGTTTTGTATGTTGTAAACTCCCACGTTAGCCGAGCACAAACGTGAATAGCTGATAATGCATTACACTTGTAAACAAAAGTCATGCTCCATCCTTGATCATTACTCCAAGTAATAAGACAGACAAGCTGCATTAATCGACACATTTTTAGACAATATTGGACCCACATCTGAATAGCAGAACTACAGAAACGTGAGTTAGCCAGTTAGCAGGAGACAGACTAGGGTGTATGTTACACAACATAACATACAAAACTACGAATCTTGAACGATCACTTGAAAATATAAACATCAATTAACATTATTAATCATACTTACAGGTTGAGATTCAGAGGAGCAAGCTGGTCCAAAGAAACTGGTCATTGATCCATATTTTGAGACCAAGAGTTTTTGTGAATCCTGCGTTAAACTCCCCGAGGTTTGAGAAGCAGAACACAACAAAAGATTGTACTGCTGTGGTATTGTTAAAAAAAAAAAAAAAAAAAAAAAAAGAATTTTCCCTGGCGTCTGCACGCGCAATAAGTGGGCGGGCAATATATTAATGTTTCGGTGTGACGTCACAACGCAACGGCTTGGGATTCGTTTTACAAAAGACTTGTTTAATTGACTCAGAGTCGACTCTTACTTTTGAGAGACAACTTTATATACGGTGCACTTTCAGATTTAAAACTTTGCAGGATGTTTACATTCACTTAGAGCTGTTACACACTACATGAAAGGTAATTTTCAAAAATCCATAATAGGGGCACTTTAAATAAAAAGATTTTCACTGCATCAGCAACTATGCAGTCACAGCCTATTAAAAAAAGCAACATGCAGCATATCATCAGTGTTTCTTGGTCATTTCCTAGACTGAAGCACAGGCTCTACAATGGTGACCCACAAAACAACAGAAACCATTTAAATTCCTACAGAACATTAAGCACTAATAGATGTCTTCTATGTGCAAAACATAAAATAATGCTCATTTTTTTGAGTTCACATAAATGTTTTCTTCTAAGTGCATGGAACTTTAATATCTGAGTGAAATTAACTTGTTTCATTTAGTAAATTTGACTCTTAGGTTTTACAGTACACTGCTGTTTTTGTACTGTTTTGTACCATAAACTACTGGCAATAGTGTATTAATGTTTTTTTTCTAATTTACAGTTTATTACTGTTAAAATATATTTTGTTGGTGTATTGTTTTATCTTACACCTTTAACACTTTCAACCCCACAGGAACATCCTGTAGTGTACACACTACAAAGAGTAAAAATAACAATGACAAAGTATTGCAGTGAGATAATTAAGTGAATATGTAAGTGAAGATTGAGCATTAGTGATGAACACCTGCTGTTAGCAAGCAGAATGACTGAAGGAAAGAGGAACAAGAACAGAAAAAAGAGAAGAGACGAGCAGAAACACAACTACAACTGACTTCCAGCCATTACACATTATTACACTTATTTCTATCCAGATTGACTTTATTTCTCTCATACAATATGTCACAAAAGTGAGTACACCCCACACATTACAGCAACCATTTTATTATAAATTGTCAAGGGACAAAACAAAAGAAAAGAAAATTTTATATAGCCTACTTTAGAGTAGACAATGTGCAGCTTGTATAGCAGTATAGATTTGCTGTCTTCTAAAAATAAGTCAACATACAGCCATTATTGTCTAAATAACTGGCAACAAATGTGAGTACACACTAAGTGAACATGTCAAAACTGTGTCCAAAGTTTCAATATTTTGTGTGAGCACCATTGTTATCTAGCACTGCCTTAATCCTCCTGGGCATGGAATTCACCAGAGCTGCACAGGTTGTTGCTGGGATCCTCTTCCACTTCTCCATAATGACATCACGGAACTGCTGGATGTTAGACACATGGCGCTTCTCCACCTTCCGCTTGAGGATGCCCCACAGGTGCTCAATAGGGTTCAGGTCTGGAGACATACTTGGCCACTCCATCACCTTCAGCTTCCTCAACAAGGCAGTTGTCGTCTTGGCGGCGTGTTTGGGGTCATTATCATGCCGTTCAGCCCAGTTTCTGAAGGGAGGGCATCATGTTCTGCTTCAGAATGTCACAGTACATGTTGGAATCCATGTTTCCCTCAGTGAAGCGCAGCTCCCCAGTACCAGCAGCACTCATGCAGCCCCAGACCATGATGCTACCACCACCATGCTTGACTGTAGGTAAGACGCAATTATCTTGGTACTCCTCACCAGGGCGTTGCCACACATGCTGGACACCATCTGAGTCAAACAAGTTTATCTTAGTCTCATCAGACCACAGGACATGGTTCCAGTAATTCATGCTCTTGGACAGGATGTCTTCAGCAAACTGTTTGCAGCCTTTCTTGTGAGCCAGCTTCAGAAGAGGCTTCCTTCTGGGACGACGGCCATGCAAACCGACTTGTTGCAGTGTGCAGCGTATGGTCTGAGCACTGACAAGCTGACCTTCTGCTTCTGCAACCTCTAAAGCAATGCTGGCAGCACTCATGCATCTGTTTTTTTGAAGCCAGCTTCTGCACCTGATGCACAGCACAAAGTCTCAACTTCTTTGATTCAACTTCTTTGGCCTGTTCCGAGTGGAACCCGTCTTGGAAAACCTCTCTCTATAACCCTGGCCACTGTGCTGTAACTCAGTTTCATGGTGTTACCGATCTTCTTATAGCCTAGGCCATCTTTGTGGAGAGCAACAATTCTAATTCTCAAATCCTCAGAGAGTTCTTTGCCATGATGTGCCATGTTGAACATCCAGTGGTCAGTATGAGAGAATTGTACTCAAAGCACCAAATTTTAACTGCTCTAATACAAGATCCACACATTTGTATGGTCCTGTCAAGCAGACAAAAAGATGAACATGATGAATAGTACATGTGGCTTTGCATGGTTAAACAACATACAACTGTTATCACTTAGGGTGTACTCACTTTTGTTGCCAGCTATTTGGCAATAATGGCTGTATGTTAAGTTATTTTCAGTAAATCTATACTGCTATACAAGCAGCACATTGACTACTCTAAAACATATCCAAGTTTCATTTCTATAGTATTGTCCCTAGATATACTAAAATGGTTGCTGAAATGAGGGGTGTACTCACTTTTGTGAGATACTGTACATCTACAGAAGTTCTTATTGAGAATTAACAGAGGTTTATATGTTGATGTTTCATTGAAGATGTTTGGTTTAAATTGCCATGGTGATCAGTGTTTGCTTTAGTCAGGAATCAGGAACGGTGAGAGAGAACATTGTGCTTGGTACGTTTTTCATCTTCAAACCAAACTTGGAACTTCAACCGACAAAGTTTAAATCCTGTCTGGTTAGCGCGCTTCCCATAATGTTTACGCGTTAGTAGGTGGAGAGTAAGCGGGCTTTAGTGGCTGTTCGAACACATTTGACCACATGAGAATTTCCACTACGAAAGCAATCCGGTCGATTGCGTTTTCAACTACCTCTGGAAGTGGTCGTAAATAGACAAGCTAAAAACATTTTATACCCTGTTTACACCTGTATTTAGCGTTGTCTACTTGTGATCCGATCGACCAAAACTCATCTTAATACCAGGGCCTAAGTGACGCAGGAGTTCATGTTTTATGCACTGTTTTTAATAGCCTTCAAAATAACATTACTGAAACATTGCTGGATCTCATGCCGTAGAATCAAAGAGCTACTCTAAACAATAAACATAAAATTAAAAGACACTGGATGAGATCAGTGAAACAGACAAATCCATGATGATAATGACATCATCACAACACAACCAACACCTGATGAAATTCCTCTTGGCTTCTTCTTGCCATAATAAATGTAATATACAACACATAGTTACAACAACCAGAGAAAATCTAATGTAATAAAGTCAAGGGTCAAGAGCCCAACTAAACAAACACTGATCACCATAATGGTACAAAATTTATTATTTTCAATAAAACATCTAAACCTATGTTAATTTTCAACAAGAACTTCTGTACATGTATGAAAGAAATTGGTTTGAAAACTGGTTTCAGAGTCGGTTTAAAAGGGCCTTAAAGGAACACTCCACTTTTTTTTAAAATAGGCTCATTTTCCAACTCCCCTAGAGTTAAACAGTTGAGTTTTACCGTTTTCGAATCCATTCAGCCGATCTCCGGGTCTAGCGGTACCACTTTTAGCATAGCTTAGCATAGTTAATTGAATCTGATTAGACCGTTAGCATCTTGTTAAAAAATGACCAAAGAGTTTCAATATTTTTGATATTTAAAACTTGACTCTTCTGTAGTTACATCGTGTACTAAGACCGACGGAAAATGAAAAGTTGTGATTTTCTAGGCCGATATGGCTAGGAACTATACTCTCATTCCGGCGTAATAATCAAGGAACTTTGCTGTCGTACCATGGGTGCAGCAGGCGCAATGATATTACGCAGCGCCTGTGACCCCCTGCTTGCACAGGGAGCGTGCCTTTCAACCATGGAGACATTTGTGAGAGGCGCTGCGTAATAGTATAGTTCCTAGCCATATCGGCCTAGAAAATCGCAACTTTTCATTTTCCGTCGGTCTTAGTACACGATGTAACTACAGAAGAGTCAAGTTTTAAATAGGAAAAATATTGAAACTCTTTGGTCATTTTTTAACGAGATGCTAACGGTCTAATCAGATTCAATGAACTATGCTAAGCTATGCTAAAAGTGGTACCGCCAGACCCGGAGATCGGCTGAATGGATTCGAAAACGGTAAAACTCAACTGTTTAACTCTAGGGGAGTTGGAAAATGAGCCTATTTTCAAAAAAAGTGGAGTGTTCCTTTAAGGCTGTGGCTGTAAGTCAGTTGTAGTTCTTGTGTTTCTGCACATCTCTTCTTTTTTTTTCTGTTCTTGTTCCTCTGTCCTTCAGTGATTCTGCTTGTCAGGTGTTCATCAGTGTCTGAATTAACTCACTTCTTTTCATTCACTGTCATATATCTTATATTAGTAAACTAGTGTAGGGAATAGTAAATGAGGGTATAGGGTGTGATTTGGAACACAGCCTCTGAGTGTCGACGTTGAGCACTGTTAATTTACAGTATATTCCTGTAGGCTACTTTCTCAAATGACAAATATTACAGAGAATACATTGTTTTCTATAGTATATTACTGTTTTAACAGAAAACTGTATGTTACTGTCAAAATTTGGCCTTTTTTTTTTTTACAGCATTGTTTTACAGTGCAGTTTACATATCTTATAATAAAATATGGGACCCTTGCTGGCAAAATGAGTTGAGCAAATTTTCAAAAATGGATTATTATTGTTATTTTTCATTCTCTATTAAAATACCTTCAAAAGTTGTATGATTTGTTGGATGTCGATAGAGTCAGCAAAATCAATTTTGAGAAAATTTGAGAAAACAACATCACATAGCAACCATACCTTAAAGTCCTGCTGAATTCAAAATGTAAGTTTTTTTAGCTTTTAGTATGAATATGTTAGCCTTAAGGTTATGAATAAGCAGGTGTGTTCAAAACTTACAGTCTCTTACTTCCGCTAAAATGGATCACAGATTTTCATGACATCACCGCAGACTTCAGCTTCTCATCAAATCTGTCCAATCAAATGCTCTCTAGAATCTGAGGTCCCGCCCTCCTACACACTATAAACAGACGCTGAAGCTGCGGCTGAAATCGGTCATTTGTTCACACATTTACTAGTTTCTACATGGTGAATGGCACATAGTGCACTATATATTGAATAGATGAACGATTCAGACATTGTAAATATGCTTTCCATTGATGCAAATGAAGTCCGTTTTCGTGTTAGTATAATGTGAACTGCCACAGCGCGAGCACAGTCTGTTCTTGCCCAGGGACACGAGAGCACAGAGCGGATCATATCCGCGAGTCGGCTCAGACCACAAAATGTTCGGACACATTTGAATTCTACAAACAATGAGGAGGAGCTTCTAGATATATCCCGCCCTGTCTTCCTGTTTCACTGGAAATTACGTCAACAGTGTATAAAGCTGCGTGTTCCAAGGCACTTCAGTGGGCCTTTAAAATCCCTGGTAATAACACCAAATTTGGCACACACCAAGTCAAAAACATATATTCAACTTTTTTCCCATGATACCACAATTGTTTGATTAACATTAATGAAACAGACAGCCTATATATTAAGACCTACTCTACCGCATGGATCTAATATAATGTTACACATCAGATGTTTTCCCCATCAGTTAACCAAACGTTCACTTAAGACATAACAGATAATGTTCGTGTGAATACTTGCCAAGAAAGATATTTTGAAATGCAGTAATTCTATGTATGTGTATATCGGGATTGTGTGCTGTCTAAGAGTATTTGTGCGCAAGCTTTGAAACTGTCAGTCAGCACGAGTAAGATCATTTTGTTTACATCAGCATGAGTTTGAAAATCACATTTCATTGGTTCAGACTCATGCCAAAAATAAAGATATTTTTAGATGGTTAATTGCTATTTGGAGTTTTGGGATCACTAGACAAGGGCTTACTGATCTAATTTTTGTGAAAACCTCAAATTGTTTTGCCTGTAGCTCGAAATTAGCCCGTGCACTATTCCGAGTCATTTTGACAGCGCGGGTCATATATAATGAATTATATACATAGGCCTATATGAATGCATTCATTCATTGTTTTGCAAAATAATTCAAAAGTAATTATTTAAGAAAAAGCAATATAAACAAATTTACCTTGTGTTATAATCATCATCTGAGTTTGTAAGAGTTGATCACATTCTAAAGAAAATTCAAAAAAGATGAGAAAATGTTTTTATAACTGACAAACAACAAATTATGATCATTCAGTTTAATTAAGTGATTATTGCTTGATTATTGAAGACACCTGATGATAACGAGCTGAATCACTGAAGAAAAGAGAAACACAGGCTGCGTTTACACTGGCACAAAAAAATCAGATTTTTTGCTCACATCTGACACAGATCGGAATTTGTTGCACACGTGTAAACACAAAAATCCGCATGAGATCCGATTTTTTCGCATCTGATCTGAGCCACTTCCAAATGTGGTTTTAAATCATACATATCCGATATCTGGACATCCAACCTACATCTAAACACACATATCCGATTCCCCTTAATTCCAAGCCACCACAATGCGAGGGCGACACATTTGCTTATAAAAAAATATAATTTTAATGTTGTATTGAGAAGCAGACATATACATCAGACGTGATGTATAGGCTATGCTCGCACTAAAACTTGCAGCTTTTTTTTTTTTTTTATTGAGGTGGGTGGGAACTTTATATTTCTATACATCTAGATATCTTTTCCTATAGGACAGAAATTGCACACACACAGCTGGTTTTCAACCTCTGCCGGTGAATTTTATATATAATTTTATATACAAGCTTCACTACTTATATTATATTCACTACATATTTCTCAGCAATGAGGTGATAACTTTCCAGCTTCATATTTACATGCGCTCTCTCTTGCTCTTTTTCTCGTTATCATTCATAATCAAATTAATTCAAATAAATGTAATCTTACCGTGCTACTTTATTTCATTCAGAACTGTAGATCTAACGAGTTGTAGGTAAAATAACAAACAAGAATGACCTTTTTTCGGTCTATATCCATTCAGTTAGATTTCGCACTGCAAAACATCCATGACAGCTATTAACTTATCCATGTTGGCAAATAAGTATGGCCACCCAACGTGGAATATATAAATAATTTTAATAGCACAGCCATTCAAACCCGAGGGTCTACCATGTGCGTAGTTAAGCGATCATTGACAATCACTGTGGGCGTTTTATTGAAAATGTTTGGTTACCATTATGGTGATCAGTGTTTCATTTAGTTGGGCAGTTTGACTCTTAGTTTTTTGTTAAGTTTGTGGTTTTTGTAACAGTGTTTATGGATAATTTGTTACAAAAGAGGCCATGAACAAGAGCAATCAGGTGATTGTTCTCAAGAAGAAAGCCGATTGTCTAGTCCCATCATTGACCGGAAGTTGTGGTTCATTATTAAGTTTTTTACACAAGATTGTCTGATCTGTGGGATTAAGGTAATTTGAATTTGAATTTTTAAACACATTGTGGGGAAAAAAAAAAATAGACACACCCACAGACAAAGAATCAGCATATGTTTCTCATCAATGGTGACATGCTTCATCAGCATGAAATATGTCACCATTGATGAGAAACATATGCAGATCCTTGATGTCTGTTTTTTTGTTTTTGTTTTTTTTAAATACAATTAATTTGAAAACAAAAAAATGTCAGAAATGGTGCAATATTCAGACACAGACATCCAGAATCAGCCTGTTGATGTTTCTCATCAATGGTGACATACTTCATGTTGCAATGCATGCTGGGAGCCACCATAGTATACAACTCATGACTCCCAGCATGCATTGCAGCATGAAGCATGTCACCATTGATGAGAAACATATACTGATTCTTGATGTCTGTGGGTGTCTCTATTTTTTTCCCCCCACAATGTGTTTAAAAAATTAAAACTAAAAATGTCTGATCTGTGGCATGAAGGTAATGCTGTGTAGTGACAAATGCTATGTTGGTGACAATAATGAACAACCACTTTCGGTCAGTGATGGGACTAGACAATCAGTTTTCTTCTTGATGGTGTAAATCACCAGCGCAATCACCTGATCACCTGCTCTTGTTTATGGTCTTCTTTATAACAAATGATGTGCTTCTATAAACACTGTTACAAAGACCACAAACATAACATAAAAACCAAGAGTCAAACTGCCCAACTAATGGAAAAACTGATCACCATAATGGTGACCAAACATTTTCAATAAAACATCAACATCTAAACCTCAATTCTCAAAAAGAACTGTAGACTAATGACAGAAATAAAGTCAATCTGATTTGTAATAAGAGAGATATAATGTCTTTTCAGTTGATTTCATCTAAGGCTGTGGCTGGAAGTCAGATGTACTTATTGTGTTTCTCTTTCCTTCAGTGATTCAGCTCGTTATCAGATGTCTTCAACAATCAAACAACCAACATTTATTCAATCACTTAAGTACCTAATTAACTCTAACACTGCTTCGGTGTCAGTTTGGACACGCTGCTGGTGGTTCCCATATGAACACAGAGTGGTGTTCATTTAACACCGGGAAATTTACTGTGTACATATAAACAATTTACCAGACCCAAGATAAACAGAAAATTAAATGAATATACATTGTCTGTTAAGTAGATATTTTATGGCTGAAAACAGACTTTAAATGAATAATAAAATAATTAAATAAAAGACAAATTCACCATGTTGTATTTTGCTCTTCTCATTCTGAATGCTCTTATTCTCATCCTGTAGTTGATCGTGTGCTGAAGAAAATTCAGAATAAAGACAAGAAAAAACAGACAACATGAAAATTAAATTTAAATATAATTTCTGATTGAGGAACAATAACTACAAATCAATAACTACAAATAACAGCAGATGTACACAAAAGTAACTCTACACAATGTCTGTTAATTAAATATTTTGTAAATGAAAACAGACTTGACATTAAAGCAGTCATGAACTGCATTTTTTTTTTTTTTTATTGTTTTATGTTACCTGGGGTGCACTTATAATCTTAGTATGATTTTTACATCAAAAGTTGTCAATGTAGAAATAAAAGGCATTTTTCCTACCCTGATTTTACCCTGAACGCTATGTTTTAAGTGTCTGCTGTGAGACTTCAGTGTAAATGCCCACTGCTGTGATTGGCTAACATCTTTGCATATGAAATAGTTATTACATGTATTACATGTGGATCTCGCTTTGAAAACTTTTAGCACGTTTTTACTATTACAGTTCTCAAGAATAATTAATCGTGAAAAATGCTGATTATAGCATTAAATTTAGATCTATGGCATTATATTTAGCTTGTGCGTGAAAGGTTGCAGTGATGAGCATTGTAGCCAATCACAGACATGTTGGAGCATGCATGGAGAAAGCAGCGATCTCGTCATTGCAACTCGATTTCTGCATACTAACGAATGCTTTCATCATTACTAACAGTTCAAACACTAAAAATGAGATTTGTTGATTATAACCTAAGACTATAGATAAAAGGTACGTTGTTATAATGGGAGTTTTGGAGAGAGTCCAGAGTGCAAGGAGAGTCCTTGTCTCATCGTCATCTCTAATGTGCCAGTGGGTGGGGCCAAAGTTGCAATGATGAAGTAGGCGTTGATTTTCTTCTGCAGAGGCGATCTTTCATAGGCACATTCCACAACGAGTTGTTATCTGGTCTTGGTTACAATAAAAGCAGTTTTTGGTGTAACAAGGAAGTTTTCAGTTCTGAAACTTACAGGATATTCTTGTAGTATGATGACCTTTTACATGTCAAAAGCTCAAGGAAAATTTGATTTCTCAGTTCATGACCCCTTTAATACTGAATTAAATTATTTAATAAAGACCATTCACCATGTTGTATTCTTTTGTTCTCATTCTGAATGTTCCGAATCGCATCCTGTAGTTGATCATGTGCTGAAGAAAATTCAGAATAAAGACAAGATAAAACAGAATTCAGACAACATGAGCATTAATTATAGATATAATTTCTGATTGATGAACAATAACTAGAAATTACAGGAGATATACACAAAAGTATGTGAATACACAATTGTTAATTAAATATTTTGTGGATGAAAACAAACGACATTAATTCTAAATTAAATGATTTAATAAAGATAGATTCACCATGTTGTATGCTCCTGATCTCAATCTGTAGTTGATCGTGTGCTGAAGAAAATTCAGAATAAAGACAAGAGAAACTACAAATTACAGGAGATATACACCAAAGTATGTGAATACACAAATGTCAGTTAATTAAATATTTTTGGATTAAAACAGACTTGACATTAATAAATTATTTAATAAAGACAGATTTACCATGTTGTGTTCTTCTCTTGGCATCCTCTAGTTGTTTGTGTGCTGAAGAAAATTCAGAATAAAGACAAGAGAAAAAGAAAAAAAATTTCTCAGTACTTCAAATGATCAATGAAGATAAGTGAGCCAATACCTTAAGTTGAGTGAGTGAATTTTTTTGGAGTTATCTTTTTTTGCACTGACTCAGTAAAGTTTTATTTACGTAGAACATTAAGTATTTTCAACTTTACATATTTAATGTTGTTTGAACTTATAAAGTTTTGTTGGATTAACTTTATGAAAGTAAGTTAAACTTACTTTCATAAAGTTTTCAGTACAAACGTTATCTGTAAAATATGTTTTTGTTCACTCAACTTAACTTTTGGGGTACTATTTTCCACTGACTTATTTTAAGTTTAAATTACTTAAAATATTAAGTATTTTCAACTTGACAAATTTAATTATTTGAACTTAGTTCAATAGTTTTCAATAACAAAGTTCATGTTCATGTATCATTCATTTATTTATAAAGCACAATTAATACAACAGCAGTTGCCCAATCTGCTGTAAGATAAAAGATAAAAATAAAAACAGAAAATACAGAAGTAAATTCAAAGTAAGCACAGAAATTCAATGTAAAAACATACCTCAATACCCAGTAGAATTAAGTCTGAGATAATAAATGAGTTCTTAACCGAGTTTTAAAACTAGATATAGTAGGAGCCGCTCTAATATGCAAGGGTAGAAGATTTCACAGTCTAGGTGCCGCTACCGAAAAGGCCCAGTCACCCCTTAGTTTTAATCTAGACCTGGGAACAATCAAAAGCAACTGATCAGAGGACCTAAGAGATCTAGATGTATGCCGTTTTAAAAGGTCTGCAAGGTAAGGTGGCGCCAACCCATTTAAAGATTTGAAAAACAAACAAAAGCTTAAATTCTATTTGGAAACGTACTGGCAACCAATGAAGGGAGGATAAAATGGGAGTAATATGCTCTCGTTTTCACGTCCCTGTCAGCATCCTAGCAGCTGCGTTTTGGACTACCTGCAATTGTGACAACGCTGTCTGACTAACTCCTATATAAAGAGAATTTACAATAATCCAGCCTTGAAAAAAAATAAAGGCATGAATGACTTCCTCAAGGTCCGTAAAAGAAAGAAATGTCTTGACTTTAGCCAGAAGTCTCAGGTGGAAAAAAGCTGGACTTGACAACAGCATTTATTTGCTTATCAAATTTAAAAGCTTTGTCAAAAAACAAAAAAAAAAACAAAAAAAAAACACCCAGATTCTTTACCACTGTTTTATTATACGAAGCCAGTGGACCAAGATTAAAAGTATCAGTCAGTCCAAATGTAAATATCCAGCATTAGCGTCAGTTCTGTCAGGTCACGTCAGTCAAACTCGCATCAGCTGACTCCCAGGTGACTCACGTGTACCTATAGGAATACGACGCCTATCACAGCATCCATATATAAGCTCCTCAGTATTATCAGCAGCTATCGCATTTCTCAGGAGCTAATTACTCTCCTCCATCCCCAGCTCCTCCTCTCGTCAGTCAGGATTGGCCTTCTGATTCCCCTGAATCAGACTAATTCTTGAAATATGTGTACATGTTAAATTATTGACATTAATTATATCTGCATAAGTTGGTTCTGTTCTGTTTACCCTAGGGGGGTTATTGCTGCTCTCCCTGCTTTTATCCATGCTAGGCTGCATGGATACGCAGGGAGTTCTTGCCCAGAACAGAACCATACCACCAATACAAACTCTATGCAATTATCAATCATATTTGACGATAGTGGTCCTGACAGAAGTTTTGTTTTCATTGAGTTTTAAACATTGAGTAAAAAATTTGAAGACATCCAACCTTTTATATCATTTAGACACTCTAAAAGAGGAGTTAGGGGTTATTCTTTTGCAACGGCAGATAAATCTGCGTGTCATCGGCATAACAGTGAAAAGAAACATTATGTTTCTTAAAAATAGATCCCAAAGGGAGCATATATAGAGAAAAAAAGAAGTGGAGCAAGAATGGACCCCTGAGGGACCCAACAAGTGAGAGGAGCTGAGGTCGATAAAAATTCACCAACACTGACTGCAAAGCTTCTATTTGATAAATAAGACTTAAACCACTGAAGGTTCACTCCTCAAATTCTAACATAGTGCTCAAGATGAGAAATCTACGGTATCAAATGCTGCACTAAGATCCAATAATACTAAGATTGCCGAAGCTCCAGAATTGACAGGTAATAAAATATCATTGTAGACTTTTAAAAGTGCTGATTCTGTACTGTGTAGTGCTCTAAAACCTGATTGGAAAACCTCAAGCACTGAATTTTTCTCCAAAAAGGTCTGTAATTGGGTGAA
This sequence comes from Mylopharyngodon piceus, assembly GCA_039654765.1. Taxonomy (NCBI): domain Eukaryota; kingdom Metazoa; phylum Chordata; class Actinopteri; order Cypriniformes; family Xenocyprididae; genus Mylopharyngodon; species Mylopharyngodon piceus. Next base: position 9,466,937 of record CM077457.1, on the reverse strand, counting down.
AACTACTTTCTCCAGAAGTTGAAATTGGTCTAAAATTTGAAAAAACTGAAAGATCCAAATTCAATTTTTTGATAAGAGGCTGCACTATAGCATGTTTATAATAAACTGGAATGGAGCCTGTAATCAAGCAGCAGTTAATTATAGCCATAACACTTGGACCAATAACAGTAAAGGCCTGTTTAAAAACATAAGTAGGAATACTATCTTGAGGACAGGCTGTAGGCTTCAATTGCTCAACAATCTCCACCAAGGTTGTAAGGGAAACAGGCTCAAACTGATTAAAGACAGAGCATAAAGATGGAACAGATGGATCATAATCAGGTAGTTGAACAGATGATCTAGTATCATCAATCTTCTCAATAAAATGCTTAAGAAAATTTTCACATGTTTGTAAAGAAGCATCAGGAGACAGGAGGAAACAGAATTTGGCGTATTAAAGGTTTGTAGCGATTTTTTTCAATAACAGAAAAATAATTGGCCCTCGCTCTTTTGAGCATTTTCTGCTAATTAGACAGAGAATCCTTAAAAATCTCATAAGAAACTTTAAGCTTATCCTTCTTCCACTTGCGCTCCGCTCATCTACAAACTTGTGGGAGGGCACGAGTGGAATCATTTAACCATGGTTCTGATTTAGGTTTAGTACGCTTAACCTTCAAAGGAGCAATAGAATCTAGGATACTGGTACACGTAGAGTTAAACAAAGAGAGTAACTCTTCAGCACATAGTTGAGATGATGGGTTTACATGATTCAGATTAAGAGGAAAATTAGCATTTTTATATGCAGTACAAAAGTCATTAATAGCTGCAAAGTTCACTATACGAAGACAGCGAGCAGACACTGATGGTTTAGCAACAAGACAAGGGAGGGAAATTTCAAACACAACAGACTTATGATCAGAAAAACCAGAAATCGAACATTTCAATGTCACACACAGAAAAACCATGGGATAAAACAAGATCCAGGGTGTGACCATGTTCATGTATTGGACCTGTCACAGACTGAACAAGATTAAATGAGTCAATAAGGTTTAAAAAGTCTTTAACCAAAGAGTTAGAAGGACAGCAAGCATGAATATTAAAATCCCCAAGAATCAAGTCTGTCGTACTTTGTCATGATTCCTCCTAAAAATTCAGTGAACTCAGAAATAAAATCCTTATTTGATTTAGGTGGTCAGTAAACCAATGCACACAGCACAGGATTAACTAAGTCAATTTCCAACAACTGCAATTCAAAACTACAGTATACATCAGCTGTCAGTGTCCGGCACTCAAAATGTCTTTTGAAAATTGATGCAAGCCCTCCACCTCGGCCAGTAGTGCGAGGGGAATTTAAAAAGTACAATTCAATGGTACAAGTTCAATGAAAGGGCTGAGATCCCCAACTTTAAATGAACCTGGATTTTGGTATTGAAAAGTTAAAAGTTCACCTTACTTTCATAAAGATATTCCAACTAAATTTATAAGTTCTAATAACTCAATTTGCCAGGTAGAACCACTTAATGTTCTAAGTAAATACAACTTAACTGAATCAATGTAAAAATATATTTTTAATTGTTTTTTTTACAGTGTATATAGACTGAGACCACTAGTAAAAACGATTCTAATTATATTATTTTCAGTGTGGTTCCAGACAGATCCCACTGTATTAAAACTGCAAATTAAAATTCAACCTGTTCAACTAACACTGTAAAACCCAACCCAATCTCACAGGAAAACAAAGATATTTTACGAGGTGGTGATTTCGTACGATTTGATTCATACAAAAACATAAGATTTTCAAACGAATCTCATTATGAAGGACCACCCCTAACCCCACCCCTAAACCTACCCATTACTTTGTTTTTAAACAGACTGTACGAAAACATATGAATGAGATTGTACTAATGAGATCGTAGCACGGCCAGCTATCCAATGCTCATTACCATTATCTCAGGGAACCAAGGTTACGTTAGGAGGAAGCCATTTCCTTTGGTGGAGTGGGCCTTCACTCCAATAGAGACACCAGCCACCACAGTCACATGTTTACCGGGAGCCAGAGCACCTGACATCAAAGCAAATTTAAAAGTGCTGGCTAATGCTAATCGTAAATTCTCTAAGATTATTATTCACGTCGGCACAAATGATGTTCGACTTTGCCAGTCGGAAATCACTAAAATTAACATTAAAGAGGTGTGTGAACTCGCAAGTACAATGTCAGAAACAGTAATTTGCTCTGGTCCCCTTCCTGTTCGTCGGAGTGATGAGATAGTTAGCAGATTATCATCACTCAATGGCTGGCTGTCTCAGTGGTGTCCGCAGAATAATATAGAGTTCATAGACAATTGGAAAAGTTTTTGGGGCAGACCTGCTCTGTTGAAAAGAGATGGTATTCATCCCTCCTGGGATGGTGCTGCTCTTCTCTCTAGTAATATGGCACATAGCCTTAGAGCTAAAACATGACAAACTGGGGCCCAGGTCAGGAAGCAGCAGACATACTGGCTAAACCGACCGTCTGATAGCTGTCTCACGTCACAGAAGTCAGATAATTCCCAACACATAGAAACTCTTTCACCTAGATATCATCACATAGAGACTAGAATTAGACATAGAATTAGTAAATACAAAAAACTTCCAAACCCATTTAAGGGTAAAAATTTAATTGATGTTCAACAAATAAAAAAACAGAGACAATACTGATAAACAAATGATAAAGCTTGGGTTGCTGAATATTAGATCCCTTTCTTCAAAAGCACTTATTGTAAATGATATTATCACAGACAATAATCTAGATTTGCTGTGTTTGACAGAAACCTGGCTAAAACCAGACGATTACATTACTTTAAATGAGTCTAGCCCTCAAGGTTACGATCATCGACACAATCCTCGTCAGAAAGGCAAAGGGGGAGGTGTTGCTGTAATTTATAGTAATATCTTCAGTATTACTCAAAAGTCTTTCAAATATAATTCCTTCGAAGTGATGGTACTCTATGTAACGTTATGTAAGTTGATATTCGTGCTGGCTACTGTATACAGGCCACCAGGGCACCATACAGACTTTATCAAAGAATTTGCTGATTTTCTATCAGAGTTAGTACTAGCTGCCATAAATATGGTAGAACCATCACTTCTACCACTAAAGATTGCTTTATAAATGAACTTCCTGATCAGTTTCATCGCCTTAGCATACCAGATAGCTTAGAAGACCTTGATGGTGCAACAGAAACTATTGACTATGTCTTTTCCAGCACATTAGACTCAGTTGCTCCTCTGCACTTAAAGAAGATTAAGCAAACTAATCCAACGCCGTGGTGCAACGAGCACACTCAGGCCCTTAAGAGAGCTGCCAGAAAAATGGAGCGCAGCTGGAAGAAAACAAGACTAGAAGTTTTTCGCATTTCATGGAGAGAGAGAATGATTGAGTACAGAAAGGCCTGCTAGATCTGCTTATTTCTCAAATCTTTTAGAAGAAAATAAACAACCCTAGGTATGTATTTGATACAGTGGCTAAATTAATGAGAAATAGAGCTTCAACTTTAGCTTCTTTACTTGCAAGATTGACAATATTAGAGAGAAAATTATAACCATGCAACCGTCTACTACAGTATCGTGTCAGACAGTGCACTGTAGTGTCCCTGAGTAAAAATTCCATTCATTCGTTGCTTTAGGACAGGAAGAATTGTCTAAACTTGTTAAATCATCAAAGTCAACAACATGTATGTTAGACCCTATACCAACTAAGCTATTGAAAAAGATCCTTCCAGAGGTCATAGATCCTCTTCTTAATATTGCTAATTCATCTTTATCACTAGGACACGTACCAAAAACTTTTAAGCTGGCTATTATTAAACCTCTTATTAAAAAACCACAACTTGATCCTAGAGAATTAGTCAATTACAGGCCGATCTCAAATCTCACTTTTCTGTCAAAAATACTAGAAAAGTCAAGTCAAGTCAAGTCACCTTTATTTATATAGCGCTTTTTACAATGTAGATTGTGTCAAAGCAGCTTTACATTGATAACTGGTACATTATTTGGCTGCACAGCAGCTCTTAAAGAATAGTGTCAATGCAGGTAGATCAAAGCACTGTTGAATATCAAATGTCAAGTCAAATGTCAAGTGTCCCCAACTAAGCAAGCCAAAAGGCGACAGCGGCAAGGAACCCAAACTCCATCAGGTGACATCAGGTGGCAGACAAGTGGCAAATAGGTGTTTAAATGGAGAAAAAAACCTTGGGAGAAACCAGGCTTAGTCGGGGGGCCAGTTCTCCTCTGGCCAACAGTGCTTTGTTACGATTCAGGTTGCCATCGTAAGTCCAATAGGATCGCAGCATTCAAAGTATTTATTCCAGTTCCATCCAATTGAGGATCGTATTCATCACGCCGGTATGGACGGTTGTTGAGGAACTGTGTCGTGGCTGTCGTGTCGATGAGGCCCTCACAGTGGATGATCTAGTTGACTCAATCTCTGCTGATACTTCAGGGCTGCGTTGTGGTCGTGTCAAGGCGCAGGTCCTCGGTCTCACCTGGATACGGCCCGGATCCGGTTGACTACGGTGAACCTCGGGATAACCAGAAAGACTAATGTTAGCGTAGATGCCATTCTTCTTCTGATGTAACGAGTACATCATGTGTTATAGGAAGTGTTCCCGGTTCCGGCTGACCTAATTTATGCAGCCTAATAATCCTTTAACGGATTTGAAAATATAAATTGGTAATGTGTTATGTGTATGCCAGGTTAAAGAAATGCGTTTTTAGTCTAGATTTAAACTGACAGAGTGTGTCTGCTTCCCGAACAATGCTAGGAAGATTGTTCCAGAGTTTAGGTGCCAAATAGGAGAAGGATCTACCGCCTGCGGTTGATTTTGATATTCTAGGTATTATCAGCTGGCCTGAATTCTGAGATCGCAATAGACGTGAAGGACTATAATGAATTAAGAGCTCGCTCAGGTACTGGGGAGCTAAACCATTTAGTGCTTTGTAAGTAATTAGCAAGATTTTAAAATCTATACGATGTTTAACAGGAAGCCAATGCAGTGTTGACAGAACCGGGCTAATATGATCATACTTCCTAGTTCTAGTAAGAACTCTAGCTGCTGCATTTTGTACGAGCTGTAGTTTATTTATCAGGCGAGCAGAACAACCACCCAGTAAAGCGTTACAGTAATCTAGCCTTGAGGTCATGAACGCATGAACTAACTGTTCTGCATTTTTCATTGAGAGCATATGTCGTAGTTTAGATATATTTTTAAGATGGAAGAATGCGGTTTTACAGATGCTAGTAACATGGCCTTCAAATGAAAGATTGGTATCAAAGAGCACACCCAGGTTCCTAACTGACGACGAAGACTTAACAGAGCAGCCATCAAGTGTTAGACAGTATTCTAGGTTATTACATGAAGTTTTTGGCCCAAAAATTAGAATCTCTGTTTTTTCTGAATTTAGTAGTAGGAAGTTACTGGTCATCCAATTTTTTATATCAGCTATGCATTCCGTTAATTTTGTGAATTGGTAAGTTTCGTCAGGGCGCGAAGAAATATCTTCTTGTATTATTCTTGGAAAGAAATGGTATCTGTGAGGATTTCCAGTCAGGATTTAGACTGTACCATAGCACTGAGACTGCTCTCATTAGAGTTACAAATGATTTGCTCTTATCATCCGATCGTGGTTTTATCTCTCTATTAGTGTTATTAGATCTCAGTGCTGCTTTTGACACTATCGACCACAATATTCTTTTGAATAGACTTGAAAATTATGTTGGCATTAGTGGAATTGCATTGGCATGGTTCAAATCTTACTTATCTGACCGTTATCAGTTTGTAGTAGTAAACAAAGAGATTGGAGTACCGCAAGGCTCAGTACTAGGACCATTGCTTTTCACTCTGTACATGCTACCCTTGGGAGATATCATTAGGAAGCATGGCGTTAGTTTTCACTGTTACGCTGATGATGTTTTGTGCCAATTCACAAAATTAATGGAATGCATAGCTGACATAAAAAATTGGATGACCAGTAATTTCTTACTACTAAATTCAGAAAAAACAGAGATTCTAATTTTGGGACCAAAAACTTCTTCACGTAATAACCTAGAATACTGTCTAACACTTGATGGCTGCTCTGTTAAGTCTTTGTCGTCAGTTAGGAACCTGGATGTGCTCTTTGATACCAATCTTTTATTTGAAAGCCATATTTCTAGCATCTGTAAAACCGTATTCTTACATCTTAAAAATATATCTAAACTACGACATATGCTCTCAGTGACAAATGCGGAACAGTTAGTTCATGCGTTCATGACCTCAAGGCTAGATTACTGTAACGCTCTACTGGGTGGTTGTTCCGCTCACCTGTTAAACAAACTACAGCTGGTCCAAAACGCAGCAGCTAGAGTTCTTACTAGAACCAGGAAGTATGACCATATTAGCCCGGTTCTGTCAACACTGCATTTGCTCCCTATTAAACATTGTATAGATTTTAAAATCTTGCTACTTACTTACAAAGCACTAAATGGTTTAGCTCCCCAGTACCTGAGCGAGCTCCTAATTCATTATAGTCCTTCATGTCTATTGCGATCTCAGAATTCAGGCCAGTTGATAATACCTAGAATATCAAAATCAACTGCAGGTGGCAGATCCTTTTCCTATTTAGCACCTAAACTTTGGAACAGTCTTCCTATCACTGTTCGGGAAGCAGACACACTCTGTCAGTTTAAATCTAGACTAAAAACACATCTGTTTAAACTTGCATACACATAACACATTATCTACTTCTATAATTCAAATCATGTAAATTGTTAGGCTGCATAGATTAGGTCAGCCGGAACCAGGAACACTTCCCATAACACCTGATGTACTCGCTACATCATAAGAAAAATGGCGTCTATGTAATATTAGTCTCTCTCTGTTTATCCCAAGGTTTACCGTAGTCTGCCAGATCCAGGCCGTATCCAGATAAGATGAAGGACCTGCGCCTAGACGATATACATATTATGATAATGCAGCCCTGACGTTTCAACTAAATTGAACCAAACCCCTGCGAAGGCCTCCTTCCCTTTCCCTTCCCTATGTAAAGATAAAACGATATCAAAATTATTCCAGTTTGCATAGATCCGTGGACACAACTAATTTTTCTGTATTATGCGGACCAGACAAGTAATTTGCAAAATTCACAAATATCTTTTTTTTTTTTTTAAAAAAAAAGACCAAGCTTCTGCACACATACACACTCAAACACGCAAACCTATAGACTAAACATGTAAATGAACGGCAAAAATGCATTAAAGGTATTCAGGGTTTTTTTCAGTAGGAAAGGTGTCATTTAAGGGCCCCTAAAGTAAAAATTAACAATTTTTACAACGGAAGTGATTCAATCAAAAACCAACTTTAGCTTGATAATAATTTTTCTATTGTCACTGTAAAGCTGCTTTGAAACAATATGTATTGTGAAAAGCGCTATATAAATGAAGATGACTTGAACTGACTTGACTAAAGTGCCCCTATTATGCTATTTGAAAGGTTCCTAATTCTATTTAGGTGGTCTCCTACAACAAGTTTACATGCATAGGTCCATTCCTGTGGGGCAAGTCTGCCGGATGGATTTTCCAACTTTCCAACTTCCAAATTTCGAAGCCTCATTCTCGAGTTCTGACCTCTGGGACTGGGAATAGGTAGAGTTCCTTCAGGGCAGGTTTGGCTCCCACAAAGTTTTTTCCAGGGTCGGACCAGAGCTTTCTTGGATGCCCTCTCAATGCTGTGAATCTTTGGTAGGCCAGGAGAAAACTTTCAGTTGACTGGTCACTGACAACATCTGTATGCATAGCTCTGGATGCCAAACAAAAGAAGACAATCCCCCATACCTTAAGCTTTACTTTCTTCCTTACCTCATCCTTCACTTCATAAGGTCCAAATAAATCCACTGCTGTGTATTCAAATGGTCGTGCTGGTGTTGTTGCTCTGGTGGAAGGTCACCCATGATCTGCTGACATTTTCTTTCTCTAGCTTTTCTGCATGCTACACAGTTGTCAACCACTCTCTTTGCTAATTTTCAGCCTTTTATTACCCAAGCTTTCTTTCTCATTCGCAGAAGAGTACCTGCTATTTCTTCATGGTTCACACTGTGGGCTTCTTGAGCTAAAAGAGTGGATATCCATGCGTCATATGGTAGAATGGGTACTGCTGTTTTTTCCTTATCGAAGATTTGGAACCTTCCTCCACAAACTAAGAGTCCTGTATCTTCATCTCTAAACACTGCAAGTCTGTTGAGAATGATGTCTTGGAAGGTTATGCCCTCCTGAGTCGCAAATAAGAGGTCTCTCAATGCGTCTTCACATTCTCCAACAGTAAGTACAGCATGTTTGACTCAAGACTTCACATCTTCTGTTGAAGGAAATTCCTCCCACTTTAACTTCCTTAAGGTTAGATTCTTTCTCAATACCATCTTTCATTTCATTGCAGCTCTCCATATCCAGGCAATGACCCTGACCAGCTTCATCAGGCTACTGAACCTCCTGGTATCAATGAGCTTTGTTACTGCAGAGTTAGCTGGTGTTCTTCGGATTCCAGACTCAGGATCTTTTTTATCCGAGTTATTTTGCAGTGGACAACCTGTGTCTTTTCCCTCCTCACCTTTTAATGGAGATTTTAGCACTGCTTTGGCACTGTTTTGATTCCTTTTAGCCTGTGCTCTGGTCATTGCTGCAGAAAAGGACTTTCTTTGGAGCTTGTCTATGCTTTCTTTATTAGATGCAGCAACTTCTTTGGCTGATTTTTTTTGGCCATTCTTCTACAGGTTGCCTCAGAAACTCTGGCCCATTCTGCCACACAGAATTTTTCTTAAGGTCTTCTGGTGTTGCTCCCCTTGTTATGATGTCAGCCACATTCAGATCTCCTGGAATCCACCACCAGTCTTCAGCAGACCCGACTTTCTGAATCTCTCCAACCCTGTTTGCAAAAAGGTCTGGTAACCATAACTGTCTCTTTGGATTGCTCCTAACACAGTTTGGCTATCCAGTAGATGGAACCATCGATCAATCTCTACTTAACTGTGCTTTTCAATGGGTTTTTTGAGTCGTACTGCGAAGACTGCACCACATATTTCAGCTTTGACCGCTTCTCCTTTCTGATATAATGGTGACAGCTTTGCTTTAGACTCAACCAATCGGACTTGGACACCTGTTTCTGTCTCCCACCTGAAGTACACCACAGCTCCATAGCTCTTGTCACTTCCATCAGAGAATGATACTCCCCAAGGCTTCCCAATCCAGTTGGCTGGTGTGAAGCTTCTATGGAAAGTGACTTGGCTGAGGCAGACATATTCTTCAAAGAGCTGAATGGCATCTTTCCTCAACTTTTCAGAAAGTGGCTTATCCCAAGTGTCCCAGGTCAGATATCTGGTTCCAGCTTCCTGAAATGCTCTTCTTACCAGAATGGTGCCCTTTTGCTTAGCAGGTGTGATGAAACCTATCGGGTCATAAAGGCTAGCTACTTGGCTTAACAGCTCTCTCCTAGTTAGTGGGTTTGGAGTTTTCCTCTCACCTCTTCTACAAGGAGATTTTTTCCAACTCTCATTTTCTTCTTCCTCTTCGAGAAGTTGATTGAGGTCATTGGATATTGTAGGATTATTCCTGAATGAAGCCTACCAAATTACCACAAACTCCACACCCCAAAGATCAAAGAGAGTCAACTCATTCCCCCACCAAACCATTTGTGAGCCATAAAGTTGAACCTGGGGACTAAAATGGCCGATCGAAGACGGCTCCTCCATGTCTGCTTAATTACAAAGGCATTTGATTGTGGTAACAGAGCAAAAGATCAAAGAGACCCTTTTCCGTTTTGTTGACTTTAAGAAAACAGATGGATCAGCAAACACCAGGACGCAAGGTGTAAATTCCCACCGTTATCAGGAAACTCGGACTTGCGACACATCTCGAGGTGGAAATCACAACAGGCCACCACGGGAATCACCTCCAGGAAACATTCCCTCTGCCCAGTTTTGCATTTCAAAGACATTCCAAAGTTCCCCTGGCAGGCAATGAAGCCACTCTCTTTGTCTTAAACAAACAATCTCAGAAATACTGCCAAAGATATGAACTTATCACCAGAAGTAGCCTTTAACATATCATATGTATTAGGCATGTTTTGTTTGTGTTTATACAACCTGTGTAGTTCTTTCTGTGTGTTTAAATATTGATTACAGGTAAATTCTTAGGAAAATCTAGCTCAATTACAGAAAAGTATGTACTGTTTGGTATGGTTGTGATGGATGAATGCTTTCCAGTATTTTGATGCAAAAATGATTTATGTAAGATGTACGACTTGTGAACCAACAAACCGTTCAAACCGTGCTTGTGCTTCTTCGCCTTAGCCTTTGCTGAGTCGGCGGACCGACCATCGTCCTGCCTGCAAGCTAAACCTCTTCAAGAACTCACTCAACCTGAACTTCGCAGAAGAAGACTCGCTCAAAGTCTTTGTTTCCAGCAACTCCTCGAGACGCCGAGAGAAATCCACACGCATAACCCTGCAACCACTCAACGGAGATTCCATTTCCGGCAAAGCCAACTATTTCCCCAAGGAACGTCGTCCTTCAGAACTCTTGACCGAGCAGCACCGCAAAGATACCTTCAACTCTCGAAGGGAAGGGAACACACGCTTACAGGAGCATCCAAACGCAGGTAACACAGGTCTCCTAATTTTGCTATGGTTGAATTGCTAGTATATGAATTCTCTCAGGTTACGGTCAAAGAATATTGTTTAAAGCTAGACAATTGGGGACTGCATTCACCTTCCGATAACAATCTCACAATTTACCTGTAACTGTATGAATGAGGTGTGTGTGTGTGTGTGTGTGTGTGTGTGTGTTTTCGTTAGATTAGTTTGTGTGTATTAGAGTAGTTCAATAAAGTCTTGTTTGATTTTTCACATATATCAGTGTCTTGTGCTGTGTGCTTACCAAATTACTGCCTTAAACTTAGATTTTGCTACCGTTGCTCATATCAGTAATCATAACTTTATATTATTACCGTTGGCCACGGGATAATATTTTGTCCAGAATTGGTAAAATACCCTAACCTCAATTTTTCGGGGGATGAATAATTGATCAAATGTTAAATATTAATTCTGAATCATTTACAGTTTAATTCGGTTCTTATTCACTGTAATTTAATTACCTTTGAGTTATAATTGATCGCGTTAATTCTCACAATATAGTTTGTCCTCTTCAACCAGATATCCGACTCCCAGGGCTTTATTATTTTCCCTCCTCATTTGATTTGGGAGAATGAGCACTTTTCCCACTGATGCTTTAGATGTTTTTAGTACATGCTCCTGCCTCCCACTTTGGCCTGTGTGCTTTTCCGTGTGCTGTTTCTTTTCTGGCTTTTCACTTACTCCCAATTGCTCTAATTTCTTCTTGTGTTTTCAGGAACTTTAAGAGGTTATCAAAGTGATTGTCTGGAGTGACGCCATTTGCTGGGTTGACCATGAAAACAAGCCAGTCTCTTTTCATGTTGTCGGGTAACTTACTTTCTATTGATTTAATCACTAGAGGGTTGTTAAAGGCTCCTGTGTTGCCAAGCTCCATGAGGTCATCCAGGGCCTTCTCTATACATTGGATCAAGTCAATGACTTTTCTCGGCTGATTTGTTCTTAAAATGGGGATTTTTTCCAGATCTTCAATTATTTCCAAGGCAATTCTAGTCTCGTTTCCATATCTGTTCTCAAGCACTCACAATATGTCTTCAGCAGTGTTATAGGTAGACAAACGGAGGTCTCTGCACATTCTGTCATCTATGCTGTCCAAGAGTTGGATCTTTTTTACTTCAACTGAGCCGGTTGGCTCCCCCTACTTTTGCAGACTTTCCCAGTCTCTCTTCCATCAATGGAAATTCCTTTTGCATCCACTGAACTTAGGTAAACTGGTTGGCTTTATTCTCAGCGTTGGTTGTGATTGCGGAGCTGGCATGGTTATCTGGGGCACTCTTGCTCAGTCTCCTTCGTCCTCTGCTATTCTTTCTGCTATGATGAATTCTGCCTTCCTTGCTTCAAAACTGTTGCTGAATGCTTTCAGATTCTTCATTCTAGTTTCCAGACTGGGTTTTTCTGCTGCTGGAATCCACACCTCCCAAACTGCAAGGTTTGTGATTACTCCTTGGATTTTTCCCTTCGCACCATTCAGCTGGAACTCATAGCCATCTTTGTTTACAGTGATAATAGCAGGGCTGTAGTCAAGTCCACCTTTGTCGAGTTCAAGTCAAGTCCAAGTCCAAAAGGTTCAAGTCCAAGTCAAGTCCAAGTCCAAAAGGTTCAAGTCCAAGTCAAGTCCAAGTCCAGAAGGTTCGAGTCCAAGTCAAGTCTGAGTCCAAATGAGACAGTCAAGACAGAGACAGAAAAAAATAATCCTTTTCAAGACCATTTACATTACTATTGATAATTTATGTGATGCGAGAGACAGCATATCTTCTATTCTAAGATAATCATTTTGCATTATTATTTGTAATGATCAAAAAGCATGTGCAAAGTAACAACTCTGTAGGATCAAATTAGGCCATTTTATTTACTTTAGGTATAGCAATTTCACTAAAGTCACATAAAGCTGAAGTGCAACTTCACATTTTCAGTCTTTTTTTATATAGTGTAACAATCACATTCTGGGCTACCAATGGAAAATGTAAAAAAATAGCAAGCAACACAGGTGTCTCCAAAAAATTGACCTTATTACTTGTCCAAATGAATCCATATAGGCCTACAAAGTAACAAAAATAATAAACCAGTGGGTTTTTTTTTTTTGCAATGACGATGACTTGCGATAAAAAATGTAAGTGTGCATATTAGCTGCCTGGTTGTTTTTAAATTCACTACAGCAGTGGTTCCCAAACATTTTACAGTCGCGTACCTCCTGCATTAAACCTCCTTCTGCATACCCCCTCTCTTCCACTTAGACTGCTGCAGTCACACCTTTTCCATTAAGGAACTATATTTTCCCCCTTAAACTGACTGTTCATTAAATTGCTTTTTTTTTTTTTACCTTTATAAATACCTTTATAAAATAAACAATGTTTCAAATAAAAAATGTCCAATAGAGAAATAAGCAATGATGTTAAAAATGACGTGATACTTTAAATATTGAACTAAAACCGTCAGTAGGAAGTCACTGTTTTAATGAGTGAGTCATCGAGTCATTCATTCATTCAGTAATGAACCAAGTGGCTGTATTTTTGAATGGGTAATTGAATCATTGACTCTCATGATTTGTTCACAGTCACAGATTTGTTCATAAAACATTGCTGTGAGTTGCAGTTCTGTTGTGGCTTTCGTTGAAACTATTTTGTTTTGTTGGAACTATTATTTCGCAAAATACAGCAAACAATACAGTGTTTAAAATGTACTTTACTTAATATTACTCTTTTGTTTGTTGAACTTATATAAAATCAATGTCACATTTGCAATCATGTGGATATTTGGGAAAAAATTGCATTTTTGGATACAGTCAGTTTTGACAGCAAAAGGTGAGGTAATTTGATTAGATGTCATGAATTTGCGATATTTTGCTTTTTAGAAATGCATGCTTCGTTTTAATGTTATTTTAAGGTGGGGTAGAATTAAATGAACGGCTGTGTGTGTGCCCGCGCTCATGTCTGTGCTACGTTAGAGCCGACACATGAGCGATAGAGAGAGAGCAGAGGCTGCCGGTCTGCAGGCCCACGGCCCGTTTAATGGCACGTTTCGTTGCCCATATGCCCATGTTCATATCAGAAAAAAAGCATATTGCTGGACTCGGTCGAGACCAGTGACCAAGTCCAAGACAAGTCCGAGACAATAGAAAAACGTCTCGAGACCGGACTCGAGTACTACAGCACTAGATAATAGGTATTGCAGCAGCTCTATCACAGGCTGTTTCTGCTTCTTGGATTGCTGTTTCAATCTCATCTTCCCCATATCTCGACCATAAGTTGGATTTGACGATTTTCCTGACCTCTTCCAATCTTACTTCGCAATCATGGATTGTCTTTTCTAAATCAGCTTGCTGCTGCTTACCAAGTTCAGCCTCTTCACCACCTGCCATGTCAGCTTCAATGTCTGCCAGTAGACCAGCTCTATATTCATCGTTTGTGTTGCTGACATTCCTTGACTCAGAAAGGAGCTTCTTGAACTCCTCTTGTAGCTCACTTTTTGTCATATATTTCACTCTCCTGCTGAGGAAGTTTGCTTGCTTGGTGAATGCACTTTTGGCTAAGGTTCTCTCTTGCTTCAGCTGCTTCACTGCTTTCCCAAGAGCTTCCTGCGCCATCGTGAGGTGATTTCAGATGCTTCCCCTTCTGCGTCGACAACTTTGAGACTTTTTTAGGCCTTTAATCCTTCTGTCTCCCTTGCCACGCTGGTAATCAAGTGTCAAGTTTTTCAGATTTTACTTTTAGCTCTGCCCAAACTTGAAAATGGCTTTCAAAGTCTGAAGGATGCAAGAGGACAACTCATCGAACTTTACTGTTTTTATTTACTTCTGTTTGCAGAGGTGTTGGCAGAAGTTATAGAAGAAGCAGCAGTACAGTAGTTGCATTAGGTTGATAACCTTTAAAAGGTAGATTCACAAAGAAAACAAAACAAAATATAGCTACAAGCAGCGATGACGGGCCCAAGCCCAGTGGCACCACCAACCCGGTGGCTTCAGGACAACTGTGCATGGTGGGCAATAGGCATTTAAAATGGGTAAACATAAAAGGACTATGTCAAAGTCATTTGATTACACCACATTAGGTGCACCAGTTGGTGCCCAGATGATCACAAACCACAACAGCCACATCCATGAGATTGTTTAAATTTAGATGAATTTCATGTCATAGAATGTCATAGGTCAATTTCAAATGATTGCAGAATATCATCCTAATCTGCCATGTCTGTGTTTTTCCTCAGACAACCTCTATAAAAATTCCAGAGCAAATTACATACTGTTATTTGCGCAAATTCAACAGTGCTCTTAGAAGAGAGAGAGAGTCTATGTCTGTGTGTGTGTGTGTATGTGAAAAATCCACATTCAAACCAAAATATCGGACTTCCTGTTGGTCGGAGCTAATGACTGTAAATTAGAAAGTTGTCTGGCTTAATGAGAACAATATGTGTACCGAGTTTGGTTACTGTAGTTTAAACTAACCCCCCACTTTTGTCAAAAGATGCCGTTATAGAGGCCCTCCTCCCCGCCTGTTTCTACGGTTTTGCCCATGTCTACTGGTTGACATCTCTGACGTTTGTATCAAGTTTCATGCAATTTGAAGCATGCTAAGCGTCTCAAAAGCATCCAAAACGAATATTAAAGTTTGATGCGTTGCCACGGCAACAGTGTTTGAGATATCACGATTCTTTTCACAGGTTTATATCTGCTGTGTATTGACATCACACTGATGAATTTTGAAACAAATTGGGTAAAAAAAAGAGGGTGATCTCAAAGCATTTTTAAAGTGACACACTTCCTGCTGCCAATTGGTGGCGCTATAACTTTGACTCACAATAGTCACATCCATGTGATCAGCCTCCTATAACGAACACATAGGTGAAGTTTCATAAAAAACAATCAATGTATGCAGATGTTATAACACATTTCCTGTTTCCCTTTTCTCACCATAAATTCGTTGCCCCGCCACGGCCAAACCGTTCAAGATATCAAAAATCCGCTCGCAATTTTACATCCTCAATGTCTTGATTTCAAGCTGACCGAGTTTGGTGGTGATCGGATTAATCGCCTAGGAGGATGCGTTTTCCAAACAACCCATAATAGCCGACTTCCTGTTGAGGTGACGTATAACTTAGAGCATGAAAGTTGTTAGGCCCGATGAGGTCTATATGTGTACTGAGTTTCATACAAATATGTGCAAGCGTGTTTGATATATGGACCAAGTTTTTAGACACCGTTCAAGGGGGCGCTGTCGAGCCCCCCTGCCACGCCCGGGCACCAGCTTCTGCCCGGCCCTGATGGCCGACAATTCCGATGTGTGTGCAGAGTTTCAAGAGTTTTTGAGCATGTTAAGGGCCCCAAAAATGCCCGAATAGTCGAAAAAAAATAAATATAGCTGCAAGCAGCGATGACGGGCCCAAGCCCGGTGGCACCGCCACCCCGGTGGCTTCAGAGCAGCTGTGCAAAGTGATACACTTCCTGCTGCCAGTTGGTGGCGCTATAATTTTGACTCACAATAGTCACATCCATGTGATCGGGCTCCTACAACCAACACACTGCTGAAGTTTCATAAAAATCAATCAATGTATGCAAACGTTATAACACACTTTCTGATTCCCTTTTCTCGCCATAAATTCGTTGCCTCACCACGACCAAACCGTTCGAGATATCAAAAATCCGCTGGCAATTTTACATCCTCAATGTGTTGACTTCATGCTGACCGAGTTTGGTGGTGATCGGATTAATCGCCTAGAAGGAGTATATCAAATTCCAGAGCATGCATTTTTCAAACAACCCATAATAGCCAACTTCTTGTTGAGCCGGCGTATAACTTAGAGCACGAAAGTTGTTTGGCCCGATGAGGTCTATATGTGTACCGAGTTTTATACAAACCCGATTCCAAAAAAGTTGGGACACTGTACAAATTTTGAATAAAAATGGAATGCAATGATGTTGAAGTTTAAAATTTCAATATTTTATTCAGAATACAACATAGATGACATATCAAATGTTTAAACTGAGAAAATGTATAATTTTAAGGGAAAAATAAGTTGATTTTAAATTTCATGGCATCAACACATCTCAAAAAGTTGGGACAAGGCCATGTTTACCACTGTGTGGCATCCCCTCTTCTTTTATAACAGTCTGCAAACGTCTGGGGACTGAGCAGACACGTTGCTCAAGTTTAGGAATAGGAATTTTGTCCCATTCTTGTCTAATACAGGCCTCTAGTTGCTCAACTGTCTTAGGTCTTCTTTGTCGCATCTTCCTCTTTATGATGCGCCAAATGTTTTCTATGGGTGAAAGATCTGGACTGCAGGCTGGCCATTTCAGTACCCGGACCCTTGTTCTACGCAGCCATGATGTTGTAATTGATGCAGTATGTGGTCTGGCATTGTCATGTTGGAAAATGCAAGGTCTTCCCTGAAAGAGACGACGTCTGGATGGGAGCATATGTTGTTCTAGAACTTGGATATACCTTTCAGCATTGATGGTGCCTTTCCAGATGTGTAAGCTGCCCATGCCACACGCACTCATGCAACCCCATACCATCAGAGATGCAGGCTTCTGAACTGAGCGCTGATAACAACTTGGGTTGTCCTTGTCCTCTTTAGTCCGGATGACATGGCGTCCCAGTTTTCCAAAAAGAACTTCAAATTTTGATTCGTCTGACCACAGAACAGTTTTCCACTTTGCCACAGTCCATTTATATGAGCCTTGGCCCAGAGAAAACGCCTGCGCTTCTGGATCATGTTTAGATATGGCTTCTTTTTTGACCTATAGAGTTTTAGCTGGCAACGGCGAATGGCACGGTGGATTGTGTTCACCGACAATGTTTTCTGGAAGTATTCCTGAGCCCATGTTGTGATTTCCATTACAGTAGCATTCCTGTATGTGATGCAGTGCCGTCTAAGGGCCCGAAGATCACGGGCATCCAGTATGGTTTTCCGGCCTTGACCCTTACGCACAGAGATTGTTTCAGATTCTCTGAATCTTTGGATGATATTATGCACTGTAGATGAAGATAACTTCAAACTCTTTGCAATTTTTCTCTGAGAAACTCCTTTTCTGATATTGCTCCACTATTTTTCGCCGCAGCATTGGGGGAATTGGTGATCCTCTGCCCATCTTGACTTCTGAGAGACACTGCCACTCTGAGAGGCTCTTTTTATACCCAATCATGTTGCCAATTGACCTAATAAGTTGCAAATTGGTCCTCCAGCTTTTCCTTATATGTACATTTAACTTTTCCGGCCTCTTATTGCTACCTGTCCCAACTTTTTTGGAATGTGTAGCTCTCATGAAATCAAAAATGAGCCAATATTTGGCATGACATTTCAAAATGTCTCACTTTCAACATTTGATATGTTATCTATATTCTATTGTGAATAAAATATAAGTTTATGAGATTTGTAAATTATTGCATTCCTTTTTTATTCACAATTTGTACAGTGTCCCAACTTTTTTGGAATCGGGTTTGTACTTATATGTGCAAGCGTGTTTGATATATGGACCAAGTTTTCAGACCTCATACAAGGGGGCGCTGTCGAGCCCCCCGGGTACCAGCTTCTGCCCGGCCCTGATGGCCGCGGATTCTGACCTGTGTGCAAATTTTCAAGAGTTTTTGAGCACGTTAAGGGCCCCAAAAACCCCAAAAACTTAGAAAAAAAAAAAAATAATAATATAGCTGCAAGCAGCAATGGCGGGCCCAAGCCCGGTGGCACCGCCACCCCGGTGGCTTGAGGGCAACTGTGCACAGCGGGCAATAGGCATTTAAAATGTTTAAACATCAAAGGACTATGTCAAATTCACTCTACATTTACTGCACTATAAGGTGGCACTATAGAGCCCCTCCTCCCCGCCCGTTTCTAAGGCTTTGTCCGTGTCTACTAGATAACAATCCTGATGTGTGTGTGGAGTTTCATACAATTTGAAGCATGCTAAGAGTCTCAAAAGCATCCAAAATGAATATTAAAGTTTGATTCGTTGCCATGGCAACAGTGTTTGAGATATCACAATTCTTTTCAAAGGTCTACATCTGACATTATTCTGATTAAGTTTAAAGCAAATTGAGTAAAAATAAGAGGGTGATCTCAAAGCATGTTGAAAGTGACACACTTCCTGCTGCCAGTTGGTGGCGCTATAACTTTGACTCACAATAGTCACATCCACGTGATCAGCCTTGTACAATGAACACACAGCCGAAGTTTCATCAAATATATCAAATTCCAGAGCATGTGTTTTTCAAACAACCCGTAATAGTCGACTTCCTGTTGGGGTGCCGTATAACTTAGAGCACTAAAGTTGTTAGGCCCGATGAGGTCTATATGTGTACCGAGTTTCATACAAATACGTGCAAGCGTGTTTGATATATGGACCAAGTTTTCGGACTTTGTTCAAGGGGGCGCTGTCGAGCCCCCTGCCACGCCCGGGTACCAGCCTCTGCGGCGTCCTAATGGCCGCAGATTCCAATGTGTGTGCCAATTTTCAAGAGTTTTTGAGCATGTTAAGGCCCCCAAAAAGCCCTGGATGACGGAAAAAAATAAAAAAATAATAAATATAGCTGTAAGCAGCGATGGCGGGCCCAAGCCCGGTGGCTTCAGGGCAACTGTGCACGGCGGGCAATAGGCATTTAAAACGGTTAAACATAAAGGGACTATAACAAAGTCAATTGAATACACCACATTTACTGCAGCAGTTGGTGCCCATATGATCACACACACACACACACACACACACACACACACACACACACACACACAGTCAGAGACCCACACTCACACACACAGAGAGAGAGAGAGAGAGAGAGAAAAAGAGTGAGACTGAGGAGGGAGGGAGGTAGGACAGAGAGAGAGTGTGAAAAATCCACATTCAAACCAAAATATCTGACTTCCTGTTGGTCGGAGCTAATGACTGTAAATTAGAAAGTTATCCAGCTTAATGAGAACAATATGTGTACCAAGTTTGGTGACTGTAGGTAAAAATAACCCCTCCACTTTTGTCAAAAGGTGGCGCTACTGAGCTACTAAGGCTTTGTCCATGTCTACTGGTCGACAACATTGATGTGTGTGTCGAGTTTCATGCAATTTGAAGCATGTTAAGAGCCTCAAAAACACTCAAGAATATTATTAAAGTTTGACATGTTGCCATGGCAACAATATTTAAGACATCACAAATACATTTACAGGTCTACATCTGCCATGTTTTGACATTATTGTGATAAAGTTTGAAGCAAATCGGGTAAAAAAATAAGAGGGTGATCTCAAAGCATTTTGAAAGTGACACACTTCCTGCTGCCAGTTGGTGGCGCTATAACTTTGATTCACAATAGTCACATCCATGTGATTGGACTCCTACAACCAACACACTGCTGAAGTTTCATAAAAATCAATCAATGTATGCAGACGTCATAACACACTTCCTCGTTCCCTTTTCTCGCCATGAATTTGTTGCCTAGCCACGGCCAAACCGTTCGAGATATCAAAAATCCGCTGGCAATTTTACATCCTCAATATCTTGACTTCAAGCTGACCGAGTTTGTTGGTGATGGGATTAATCGCCTAGGAGGAGTATATCAAATTCCAGAGCATGCGTTTTTCAAACAACCCGTAATAGTCGACTTCCTGTTGGGGTGGCGTATAACTTAGAGCAAGAAAGTTGTTAGGCCCGACGAGGTCTATATGTGTACCGAGTTTCATACTAATACGTGCAAGCGTGTTTGATATATGGACCAAGTTTTCAAGGGGGCGCTGTCGAGCCCCTGCCACGCCCGGGTACCAGCTTCTGCGGCGTCCTAATGGCCGCAGATTCCAATGTGTGTGCCAATTTTCAAGAGTTTTTGAGCATGTTAAGGCCCCAAAAAGCCCCGGATGACCGAAAAAAAAAATAAATAAATATAGCTGCAAGCAGCAATGGCGGGCCCAAGCCCGGTGGCACCGCCACCCCGGTGGCTTGAGGGCAACAGTGCACAGTGGGCAATAGGCATTTAAAATGTTTAAACATCAAAGGACTATGTCAAATTCACTCTACATTTACTGCACTATAAGGTGGCACTATAGAGCCCCTCCTCCCCGCCCGTTTCTTAGGCTTTGCCCATGTCTACTAGATAACAATCCTGATGTGTGTGTGGAGTTTCATACAATTTGAAGCATGCTAAGAGTCTCAAAAGCATCCAAAATGAATATTAAAGTTTGATTCGTTGCCATGGCAACAGTGTTTGAGATATCACGATTCTTTTCAAAGGTCTACATCTGACATTATTGTGATGAAGTTTGAAGCAAATCGGGTAAAAAAAAGAGGGTGATCTCAAAGCATTTTGAAAGTGACACACTTCCTGCTGCCAGTTGGTGGCGCTATAACTTTGACTCACAATAGTCACATCCATGTGATCAGCCTCCTACAACGAACACACAGCTGAAGTTTCATAAAAATCAATCAATGTATGCATAAGTTGTAACACACTTCTTGATTCCCTTTTCTCGCCATAAATTCGTTGCCTCACCACAGCCAAACCGTTCGAGATATCAAAAATCCGCTCGCAATTTTACATCCTCAATGTCTTGACTTCATGCTGACTGAGTTTGGTGGTGATCGGATTAATCGCCTAGGAGGAGTATATCAAATTCCAGAGCATGCATTTTTCAAACAACCCGTAATAGCCGACTTCCTGTTGGGGTGGCGTATAACTTAGAGCACGAAAGTTGTTAGGCCCGATGAGTTCTATATGTGTACCGAGGTTCATACTAATACGTGCAAGCATGTTTGATATATGGACCAAGTTTTTGGACTTCGTTCAAGGGGGCGCTGTCAAGCCCCCCTGCCACGCCTGGGTACCAGCCTCTGCAGCGTCCTAATGGCCGCAGATTCCAATGTGTGTGCCAATTTTCAAGAGTTTTTGAGCATGTTAAGGCCCCCAAAAAGCCCCGGATGACGAAAAAAAAAAATAAAATAAATAAATATAGCTGCAAGCAGCGATGACGGGCCAAAGCCCGGAGGCACCGCCACCCTGGTGGCTTCAGGGCAACTGTGCACGGCGGGCAATGGCCATTTAAAACAGTTAAACATGAAAGGACTATGTTAAATTCACACCACATTTACTGCAGCAGCTGATGCTCCTATGATCACAAACCACAACAGCCACATCCATGAGATCGTTTAAAGTGAGATGACGTTCATGTCATAGAATGTCATAAGTCAATTTCAAATGAGTGCAGAATATCATCCTAATCTGCCATGTCTGTGTTTTTCTCAGACAACCTCTATAAAAATTCTAGAGCAAATTATATACTATTATTTGTGCAAACTTCACAGTGCTCTGAGAAATCTAATCCAGCCTTAATGTGAATGTCTGTGATTGCTGATGTTGTATAATCCTAACACTTCTCTTCATGTGTTTTTTGACCTCCCTGAGCTGTTGTTTGTGCACCAATCTTATGCACCAAAAGCATGCTTTCATTTAATTTCAGTATGTGTGGTATAAGATAAAAAAAATAAAATTAAAAAATTAATAAATAGAGCCAAATCACAGATCCTGCAAAGACAATTTTAATGTCAGTCTCAGGTAATAGTAAGGTACAAGGTCTAGATTTTTCTGCTCACTTATGCAAGTTTATTTTAAACAGCCACTTTTATAATCTTGTGAAATTTACTTAAAGATTTTATTTTAATAAATTTGAATTAGAGAGAGAGAGTCTACGTCTGTGTGTGTGTGTGTGTGTGTGTGTGTGTGAAAAATCCACATTCAAACCAAAATATCTGACTTCCTGTTGGTCGGAGCTAATGACTGTAAATTAGAAAGTTGTCTGGCTTAATGAGAACAATAAGTGTACCGAGTTTGGTGACTGTAGGTTAAACTAACCCCCCCACTTTTGTCAAAAGGTGGCGCTGTAGAGCCCCTACTCCCCGCCCGTTTCTAAGGCTTTGCCCATGTCTACTGGATGACAATATTGATGTGTGTGTCGAGTTTCATGCAATATGAAGCATGGTAAGAGCCTCAAAAATGCCCAAGAATATTATAAAAGTTTGATGTGTTGCCATGGCAACAATATTTAAGATATCACAAATACATTTACAGGTCTACATCTGCCATGTTTTGACATTATTGTGATGAAGTTTGAAGCAAATCGGGTAAAAATAAGAGGGTGATCTCAAAGCATTTTAAAAGTGATACACTTCCTGCTGCCAGTTGGTGGCGCTATAATTTTGACTCACAATAGTCACATCCATGTGATCGGACTACTACAAGCAACACACTCGTGAAGTTTCATAAAAATCAATGTATACAGAAGTTATAACACACTATAACACACGTTTTCGGACCCCGTTCAAGGGGGCGCTGTCGAGCCCCCCTGCCACGCCCGGGTACCAGCTTCTGCCTGGCCCTGATGGCCGCGGATTCTGACCCGTGTGCAAATTTTCAAGAGTTTTCGAGCACATTAAGGGCCCCAAAAACCCCAAAAACTTAGAAAAATAATAATAATAATAATAATAATAATAATCCTAAAGAAAACAATAGGGCCTTCAGCCTTTGGCTTTGGCCCTAAATATAGCTGCAAGCAGCGATGAAAGGGCCCTCGCACCCGGCCTCACTGCCACCCGTTGGACTTTGGAAAATAGTGAACAGTGGGCGACATGCTTGTATGCGAGTAAATACAGGAGAAATATTGCAAAGTCATTTCAAAGTGCCACACTTCCTGCTGCCAACAGGTGGCGCTGTGACCGTAACTGAATATTGCCACGTAGATGTCTTCAGGCCAGGACTATTATCAAACATGTGAAGTTTGGAGCAGATCGGACTTTGTATGCCTGAGTTACAACAACTTCCTGTTTCGTGGCGTTAATCGCATACATTAGCACTTAGCCAAGTGTTGCATGATTTAACCTGTTTCTAGTGTGTTTGGTACTTTGTGGCATATTGAAATGTGTTTCTGGGAGTGAATTACAGTGTAAAGCATGCCATTTTCTGTTGCCAGCAGGTGGCGCTATGACTAACTGAATATTGGCATATAGATGTCTTTAGGCCAGGACTCTTATCACACATGTGAAGTTTGGGGCAGATCGGACATTGTATGCCTGAGTTACAACAGCTTCCTCTTTCATGGCGAAACATCAGACTTTGTCAGGCCGCCACGGACACGCCCTTTAGTGAAAACTCTAGATCTTCACAATTTAACGTCGCAAAGGCCTTTAGATTAGACTGACCAAATATGATGTGGTTCTGGTTAAATCTGTATGAGGAGTTAATCACAGTGTAAAACGTAATTTCCTGTTGCCCGCAAGTGGCGCTATGACCGTAACTGAATATTGCCATGTAGATGTCTTCAGGCCAGGACTCTTATCAAACGTGAAGTTTGGGGCTGATCCAACTTTGTATACCCGAGTTACAAGAACTTCCTGTTTCATGGCGAAACATAGAACTTTGTCAGGCCACCACGGACACGCCCTTCAGCGAAAACTCTAGATCTTCGCAATTTATTTGTCGCAAAGGCCTTTATGTTAGACTGACCAAATATGATGTTGATCTGATTAAAGCTCTAGGAGGAGTTCGTTAAAGTACAACGTCTGGAAATGGCAAAAAGCACAAAAATTTTGCAGACAAAATCCAAAATATCTCACTTCCTGTTGGTTTTCTGATTTTGCACCAGGAGACTTTTTTGTAGGTATTGGGCTGTTACATGTGTCTACCGAATTTCATAACTGTACGTGAAATGTGGTGCGAGGGGCACTTCATTGAAATTTTGTAGGTGGCGCTATCGAACCATTTTGCTACGCCTAATTCTGAGACCCATAACAGACGTAAATTTTCACCACTTCTGATGTGTGTGCAAAGTTTCATGAGTTTTCGAGCACGTTTAGGCCCTCAAAACTGCGATTCATTTGGGAGAAGAAGAAGAAGCGGAATAATAATTAAAGCTGCAAGCAGCGAGGAAAGGGCCCACGCACCTGGGCTAATCGCCACCCGTTGGCCTTAGGAAAACAGTGAATAGTGGGCGACATGCATGTAAGCGAGTAAGTACAGGAGAATTATGGCCAAGTCATTTCAAAGTGCCACACTTCCTGCTGCCAACAGGTGGTGCTTTGACCGTAACGGAATATTGCGATATAGATGTGTTCAGGCCAGAAATATTATCAAACGTGTGAAGTTTGGAGCAGATCGGACATTGTATGCCTGAGTTACAACAACTTCCTGTTTCATGGCGTTAATCGCATACATTAGCACTTAGCCAAGTGTTGCATGATTTAACATGTTTCTAGCATGTTTGGTACTTTGTGGCATATTGAAATGTGTTTCTGGTAGTGAATTACAGTGTAAAGCATGTCATTTCCTGTTGCCAGCAGGTGGCGCTATGACTAACTGAATATTGTCATGTAGATGTCTTTAGGCCAGGACTCTTATCACACGTGAAGTTTGGGGCAGATCGGACATAGTATGCCTGAGTTACAACAGCTTCCTCTTTCATGGCGAAACATCAGACTTTGTCAGGCCGCCACGGACACGCCCTTCAGTGAAAACTCAAGATCTTTGATATTTATCATCGCTAAGGTCTTAAGATTAGACTGACAACATATGATGTTGATCTGGTTAAATCTGTATGAGGAGTTAATCACAGTGTAAAACATGTCATTTCCTGTTGCCCACAGGTGGCGCTATGACTATAACTGAATATTGCCATGTAGATGTCTTCAGGCCAGGACTCTAATAAAACATGTGCAGTTTGGGGCAGATTGGACATTGTATGTCTGAGTTACAGCAACTTCGTATTTCATGGTGAAACATCGAACTTTGTCAGGCCGCCACAAAGACACCCTTCAGCGAAAAGTCAAGATCTTCGCAATTTAACGTCGCAAAGGTCTTTAGATTAGACTGACCAAATATGACATTGATCTGATTAAAGCTCTAGGAGGAGTTCGTTAAAGTACAACGTCTGGAAATGGCAAAAAATGGCAAGTTAATTCAAAATATCTGACTTCCTGTTCAGTTTCAGATTTTGCTCCAAGAGACTTTTTTGTAGGTATTGGGCTGTTAAATGTGTGTACCGGATTTCAAAATCTACGTTAAATGTAGCGCGAGGGGCACTTCGTTAGGTGGCGCTATCGAGCCATTTTGCCACGCCTAATTCTGCAACCCATAACAGACGTAAATTTTCACCACTTCTGACGCGTGTGCAAAGTTTCATGAGTTTTTGAGCACGTTTAGGCCCTCCAAAAAGCGATTCACTTTGGAGAAGAATAATAATAATAAACGGAGCAATTCCAATAGGGTCCTCACACCATCGGTGCTCGGGCCCTAATAATCCTAAGGAAAACAATAGGGCCTTCAGCCTTTGGCTTTGGCCCTAATAATAATAATTCTAAAGAAAACAATAGGGCCTTCAGCCCTTTGGGCTTTGGCCCTAATAAATATAGCTGCAAGCAGCGATGACGGGCCCAAGGCCGGGGGCACCGCCACCCCGGTGGCTTCACGGCAACTGTGCACGGCGGGCAATAGGCATTTAAAACGGTTAAACATAAAAGGACTATTTCAAATCCATTCGAATACACCACATTTACTGCAGCAGTTGGTGCCCATATGATCACACACACACACACACACACAGAGAGAGAGAGAGAGAGAGAGAAAGAGTGAGACTGAGGGGGGAGGGGGGTAGGACAGAGAGAGAGAGTGTGTGAAAAATCCACATTCAAACCAAAATATCTGACTTCCTGTTGATCGGAGCTAATGACTGTAAATTAGAAAGTTGTCCGGCTTAATGAGAACAATATGTGTACCGAGTTTGGTGACTGTAGGTAAAAATAACCCCTCCACTTTTGTCAAAAGGTGGCGCTACTGAGCTACTAAGGCTTTGTCCATGTCTACTGGTCGACAACATTGATGTGTGTGTCGAGTTTCATGCAATTTGAAGCATGTTAAGAGCCTCAAAAACACTCAAGAATATTATTAAAGTTTGACATGTTGCCATGGCAACAATATTTAAGATATCAAAAATCCTGTCACAGGTCTACATCTGCCATGTTTTGACATTATTGTGATGAATAATCGGGTAAAAAAATCGGGTAAAAAAAAGAAGGTGATCTCAAAGCATTTTGAAAGTGAAACACTTCCTACTGCCAGTTGGTGGCGCTATAACTTTGACTCACAATAGTCACACCTATGTGATCGGACTCCTACAACGAACACACAGCTGAAGTTTCATAAAAATCAATCAATGTATGCATAAGATATAACACACTTCCTTTTCCCCTTTTCTCGCCATAAATTCGTTGCCTTGCCACGGCCAAACCGTTCGAGATATCAAAAATCCGCTGTCGAGCCCCCCTGCCACGCCCGGGTACCAGCCTCTGCGGCGTCCTAATGGCCGCAGATTCCAATGTGTGTGCCAATTTTCAAGAGTTTTTGAGCATGTTAAGGCCCCCAAAAAGCCCCGGATGACGGAAAAAAATAAATAATAATAATAATAATAATAATAATCCTTAGAAAAACAATAGGGCCCTGCGCCTTAGTGGCTTGGGCCCTAATAATAAAAATCCTAAAGAAAACAATAGGGCCTTCGCCTTGGGCAATAATAATCCTTAGGGGATCAATAGGGCCCTGCGCCTTAGTGGCTTGGGCCCTAATAATCCTTAGGGGATCAAGAGGGCCCTGCGCCATTAGTAGCTTTGGCCCTAATTAATAATCCTAAAGAAAACAATAGGGCCTTCAGCCTTTGGCTTTGGCCCTAATAATCCTAAAGAAAACAATAGGGCCTTCAGCCATTCGGCTTTGGCCCTAATAATAATCCTTAGGGGATCAAGAGGGCCCTGCGCCATTAGTGGCTTGGGCCCTAATAATAATAATCCTTAGGGGAACAATAGGGCCTTCACCCTTTGGGCTTGGGCCCTAATAATCCTAAAGAAAACAATAGGGCCTTCGCCTTTGGCTTGGGCCCTAATAATAATCCTTAGGGGATCAAGAGGGCCCTGCACCATCAGTGGCTTGGGCCCTAATAATAATAATAATAATAATCCTTAGAAAAACAAGAGGGCCTTGCGCCACCAGTGGCTTGGGCCCTAATAATAATAATCCTTAGGTGATCAATAGGCCCCTGCGCCTTAGTGGCTTGGGCCCTAACAATAGGGCCTTCGCCTTGGGCCCTAAATATGCATTAATACAAGTAAAGATATTCAAACTAACATTTAACCACCATTAATCACCATCAAGATATTAACTATAATCAGCTAAATCAAATGCCTTGAAAGCAGGGGCGTAATTTCCACTGGGGACAGGGGGGACATGTCCCCCCACTTTTCAAAATCCCGTTTGTGTCCCCCCCACTTTCAAATTTGTTTGTTATGATTTTTTAACCACACGCCGTCATCGCCACGGAGGAGCAGAACGCAGAGAGCCTGCCTGTGTCGATGCGCGCGTCCGCGTCCAGGAACGTCGTGCACACTCTAAAAACAGCTCAGTGAAAGTTCTGATGAGCAGGTATCGCGGTTGCGGCACAGTCAGCGATGAAACGCCAGAAACAGCAACAGATGACTTTAATGTCATCATGGATGAAATGAAAGAAAGGTGATGCGAGTTGGTTGATTCAGTAAATTAGCTCAGGTCAGGATAATCATATTTTCTGTCTACACCTGTTGATGTTAGCCTTGACTGAGCTAACGCTAACATACGCTGATGCTAGGTAACTTCTTATTTAGACTGTTAGCTAAATATTTAATGTAGAACATTGTGTGTAGCATGAAAACGAGTCCACTTTAAACCGCAACATTTTCTGTCAGCAGGGTTTTTCCTGCATAGAGAATTACGAGGCGGCCGCCTCCCTCAAATTTCGTGCCGCCTCCGGCTGTCGACAAAATTCAGACAGGCAGTCACATGCTCAGATACTCATTTTCCACCGACACAGTTCTGTCGCGGTTCCCAGCCTGTGTCCATTCTCGAACCGTTTGATACTGCAGATAATCAGCGGGTTGGGCGAGCCACGTAATAAAAAATAACATTCCAATTAATTGCGGGTGGATGAGAGATAAATCATTAATGTGTTGATTTTAATAAAGACACGGAACTCTCATTTCACGGTAAGACGCAACGAACGTGCGCCACTCTTTTACTTTCGTTTTCAACTGAACGTATTTCTCTTCATGTAAAACCAATCAAGGAAAACATGTGCCTAGAGCACCTTCTAGTGGTCATTTTATAAAACACAAAGGAAAAACCCTACTTGAGATATTGCTTTATAGCTTAACAGCTAAAATATACACAAGCTTAACTAACAGATATTATTCTGATAAGACTGTTTTCCTACAATGAAGTAATGAAACAGTAACAATTTAAGGATGAAGGGAACATTTTAAATAAATGTTCATTTATAAGCAACCTACTTCAGTGTGATATGTTACCATATCATCATGCTTAACACTGAGAATGTGAATAATTGTAATGTGATGATCAGGTTCAGATATCTAAATCAGAGAATATCATCGGGCGGTTGGCAGGTGGATGATTTATTTGTAACAGTGGATTCAGGTACATCTCAATGCATAGACTTTTTCTTTGTTCAATTTGCACACTGAACACGGGTTGGAGCTTTTTATTTTGAACTCTGAAAGTTCACCAGATTAATGAATTTATCTTTAAAATGTACAAAATTTTCTTCGGGGGGCATGCCCCGGACCCCCAGAGGGTGTGTGTGCCCCCCACTTTTCAAACCAAAGTTACACCTTTGTTTGAAAGTATATTATAATGTTGACAAACCTAAAGCACAACATTCAAACTTAATTGTTCAACACAAATCATACAAAGCTTAGCATCAATCAGTACTGTAGCAAGTTCCATCAAATAAGCTGAAACACAATACTGACATTTTACAACTTCAAAGTTGATATTTTGCATTAAAATAATTGCTGAAGTAATTAATGTTCATACCAGTTGCGTATTCAGGCTTGAATTTGAGCTGAATGTGTAAAAGTCCTTTTCTGTCTCCAAACTTTTCCACCTGCATGTGCTCTCAGAGGTGCACCACTATATTGTTCCCCTCTGGAAACACAACCGGAGGCTTCTGGAGCTCAGCGATTGTACACACTGTAAATACAGTAACGATGGGGTCGATTTTTACTATATCAATCCGAGCATGAGTCCGATGATGAAATATTGGAAGAACTAGTTATTCAACCAAAAACCTCCATCACAAGGACGACTTGAGCATGAGTTTCTCAGTGATACGCTACTCAGTTTGACATTCATCATGAGATGTTGCAACTGTAATTCCTCACCATCAGCATTAATAAGTGTATGTCCATCAACAAATCGATGTGTATATTTCTAATTTATTGCGGTGCACATGTGGGAACTGTATTATTAACAGTATCAATAACGGAAGCCAAGCACTAATGTGAATGACTGATGAAACAATAAAGTTTGTAAAACAAATCTAGCTCCATCCTTTATCATTAATCAAAGTAGTAAGAATGACAGACAATCTGCAATAATGGACACAATTTTAGGTAATAGTGGGCCCACAGCTGATTAGCAGAAGTATTTCAATAAGACAGTAATAACATGAGTTATAATAACGGAGACATACACAATATAGCTAAAACACAAAACTATGTAGTTTGAACACTCTGTATAAAATACATCAATAATTAATCACACTTACAGGTTTTGATTCTGAGGAGCAAGTTAGTCCAAATAAAGCAGGTACTGTCCCATCTTTAACCACTTGTTCTTCACAGCCTCATCCTTTGGAATTGAAAACAAACCGAATTTCCTTTCACAGCGCAGAGCACAGCATCTTGTCGAAATGTTATCCACACTAACAAGCTACAGCATTTGAGAGGGGTTCAAGTTTTTGCGGGATGTCCACGCAAAGGCGGGCATTATGCAAATGTATTAACTTGTGACATGGGAACTTTGCAGAAATAGGATTCGAATTACAAACGACCTGTTTAAGCGGTTTGAGAGACAATAACTTTATTTATGATGCAGCTTTACAACTTTGCAGACTGTTTACATTCACATACAGCTAGTACATTACACACTGAAAGATAATTTTCAAAAATCCATAATAGGGGCACTTTCAGGGCTCGATTTGAGGGGGGATGAGGTGGGATGACATCCCCCTTGTTGAAAAAAATGACAAAAAGCATCCCCTCTGTAAAGCCACCTTACCATCCCCTTTAGATTAACAGTGTTTTGTATTATGTACTTATGTAATATTAAAATTCTCTGACCAATCAGAACTCAGTACTGTAACGCGCTGCGCACATGCCAGAGCTCTGATTCAAGGGAGCTTTTGTCATTTTTCGCGCTTGTTCAAAAGAATCAGGAGAACGGTTCGAGCGCATCTTTTAATGTTCTTTAAAAAGAAGAGAACAGAAGGTATGATACTACTTTGATTAGTGTTTTAAGAACATTCCCCTGACACATTACAACGATTAACGAACATAGCTAAAGTGATGCCGTAAGGGATCGTTGTCAAGGTGAATTATTGACAGTGAATGTCATCACCGAGGTAATAATGCACACATGCATGTTATAGCTACATGTATTTGTGTTTATTTATTTTATTTAAGAAAAAAAAAAAAACTATGGGCTTTGTTCATACTCCGCTGTTCAAAACTGCATGAACCATCCATTCAAGACACAACTAACAAAGTCTGTACCACTGATTGTTCGATATAAGAACTCAAGAACTCCAGAGAGTTCAGAAAATGTAATTATTTTTGTCCAAACTATCCAATGTTAGAGGTCTGGAGCGCTGAAAAGTGTGAGGCTCAAAAATAAGTGTCATGTGGAACTCATTCATAGAGTTATTTTTATTCAAAATATATGTTGATAATGATTAAAAACTTCAGTGCCCTCCAAAGGCACCATTTTAGGTATATAAAGGGATGGATTGTGGTGTGTGCGAGAGAGAGAGTCTGGTGGTCAATCATCCAATACTACAATGATAATATTTTCTACCCTTTAAACCAATAAATAAAAATGCTGAAATAATATCCCCCCCCCCCAACTCCCCACCCCCTCGATGGCCACACCATCGCCCCTTGAATTATTTTTAGAATACGACCACTGGGCACTTTAACCATAAGTGGCACTCGAGAACCACCAAACTGGCCATCGCACGGCCAATTGCCTGGGCTATTGTCTTAGTACTCTGGCACTTATGGAAAGGGCATTGTTTGGCACTGTCTGACCTCAGGCTCTGATTTGGTTTGAGGCTGAGCAGACATTTATGGGCTGCTGAGTCAACAAGGACCTCTGGCAACTCGAAGCAGTGGAACAGAATCGCTTGGGTAAGAAGTGGAGCATAGGTTGTGACGATTTTTGGGCTGCCATAAAGCGTTAAGTGAAGCCAATCCACCATATAGGCCCGTGGAAGAAATTGGGGAGTCGAGTCGGAAACTGGCGGTCAGTTGAACTTTGGGAAAGAATAGGGCAGTTCTCTGCAGGGCCCGCAGGCGATGCCACAGTTGCAAGAACCACTCACCAAAGCGGCTGTGGGCAGGCTCTTCCGGGGCTGACCACTCTAAGCCAAGCTCTTCATCAGCCTTAGTCAGGACACAGATAAGTTCAGCATCCAGACCAGGCCTGACATCACCTGGCTCCTTAGGCAGCGGATTCCTCCGTGGAGTTCGACCATCCCTCAGCATCAGAAGCTGCCAGTGACATAGAGTCATTAGCAAATTCCACCTTGGAACCCCCAGAAATAGACCAAACCACTTGCACTAAACGAGGGCACTGGTTTTCATGGGAGAAGAGAACTGGAGAATCCCCTAGCTGTGGGGAGAGTGATACACGTGGGATATGGACCAGTATGAGCTCATTTAGTCCCGTCTGTTTGGCCCTGTAACTCTGCTGTTAACTCCTCTCAAGCTCCTGAGATGAACAGAATGGCGGAGCACGAGGGATGGAGTTGCTTTCTTAAAAGAAAGCAGCCCATGAGTGCAGTGAGGTGAGACTCACAACGAGAGCAGTTTGTCTCAATGAGTGCGGCTTCAGCATTGGCACAGCCCAAGCAGGCAATGTACTCATGGTGCTCATCCAAGGACTGCAGAGGAGCCTTGCATGTGCCACAGTCATGGTGCTGCATTTTGCACAATTTGCTATTTGACTCACCAGATGGACGCAGAGGAGAAGCGCCGTATCAGCTGCAGTGCTGTCAGCAACATAACTCCGCTGCTGGGGCTCTTCCATGGCAAGTAGAAGGCTTCTTATCTTTGTCTTCTTTGGAGTCAAGTGAGATGATCTTCACGGTTGGAGAATGATTCTGACGATATGGCATCCAGTGCCAACTTAAATAGGCAGTTGGCCCCACCCATTTTGGCAGCTAAAATGCCATTTGTCTGTGCAGGTGCACAGACGTGATCCAATCAGGCTTCAGAGAACTGACACAATGCAAGTGAACTGTATCGAAAGGGAACTAATTCCATTTCTTTTAAAGTACATTTAGTTAAGTTTTAACTAACTTAAAGATTAAGTTAATAGAACTTACATTTTTTATTTTGTACTATACAAACATGGCAATCACAATTTCATTGAAATATATTGAATAAACTCAAACATTTATCGCACTGCTAATGTAACTATCAAAGAGATTATCACTATGTACTTGCATGTACGTTGTTAGCCAACATGCAGTATATATGGCTTTGAAGTTTTGCAGCCCATTCTCTACCTAACCATAGATTCTACTCTTCACCATAATGGTAACCCTACAAAACTTCAACATAACAGAAACCCCTGTAAATCCCAACATAACAGAACATTAACATCACTCCCTGTATTAATCTTGTGAAAAAACACACAAAATAACACTTAAAGGATTAGGGTTAGGGTTCACTTTGAAATGAAAATTACCCCAAGCTTTACTCACCCTCAAGCCATCCTAGGTGTATATGACTTTCTTCTTTCTGATGAACATAATCGCAGAAATATTAATAAATATCCTGACGCATCCGAGCTTTATAATGGCAGTGAATGGGGACAATGAGTATGAGGTGAAGAAAGTGCCTCCATCCACACCCATCCATCATAAACAACACGGCTCCAGGGGGTTAATAAAGGCCTTCTGAAGCGAAGCGATGCGTTTGTGTAAAAAAAAAAAAAAATCCATATTTATCAAGTTATGAAGTAAAATGTCAAGCTTCCGCACGAGCCGCCTTTCATATTCAACGTACACAGAAAGTGTAAAACTCTTGCAGTTCACAAAGCTTACACTACGTCCTACACCTTCACTATTCAACTTACGGAAAAAGTGTAACTGACATGACGCCAGTGTACCCTTTCTCCGTAACTTCAATACGGACGGCGGTCGGGCGGAAACTACATATTTTACTTAATAACTTGTTTAAATATGGATATTTTTTTACACAAATGCATCGCTTTGCTTCAGAAGACCTTTATTAACCCCCCAGAGCCGTGTGGATTACATGTTTATAATGGATGGATGGATGCACTTTCTTCAGCTCATACTCATTGTCCCCATTCACTGCCATTATAAAGCTCAGATGCGTCAGGATATTTATTAATGTTTCTGCGATTATGTTCATCAGAAAGAAGAAAGTCATATACACCTAGGATGGCTTGAGGGTGAGTAAAGCTTGGGCTATTTTTCATTTCAAAGTGAACTAATCCTTTAATTTCAACATTAATTCTCCTAACACAAGCCACTTTTGCACCATCGGGCCAATCGGTTCTCATTGCGTAACCGTTCCATTCCGTGCCGATTCGGGCCAGCTGGTACGGTTACGGTTTCATTTTCCACTGTGGGGCTGATAACGGCCGCCCTTTGGAATGTAATACAGAAGCATCTGTTGTTGACTTGGTAACACAACAGTTTACTGATAATATGAGATGTAAATAACGACCGTGTTATGGAGGATGATCATATATTTCTTATAATTTTATTATTAATTCATGTTTACATCGCTCAAATAGAACCCTTAGCCAGCTACAGAGAAATTGGTAGCCAGGCAACAGACAAGTGACCAATCCTGAGTGGCGACGTCACTTCACGTATTCTACCAGCACGATTCAGCGGTTAGACAACCGTGCAGAGAATCTTGGGCTGAGAATGGTTTGTAATCGTGCCGTGCCATACCAGGCTCAAGTGGAAACACAACTGGAACCGTTCCTTACCATTCTAAGAACCGTTCGGCCCAACGGTGGAAAAGCGGCTATAGTCTGACGCAAAGCATGCCGGGAACCAGAAATCTGCTGCATCTCAGTCAGTTTAAGTTCTGTTTACTAATATCAGATTTTGATTAAGTACAGTGTACTTTCAGTAATATTTGAATGAAATTATCTCATTTCATTTAATTAGTTTAAACTGTTCTGGTTTTACAGTGAAGGAAACCAGCCAACAAGTGCATACAATATTGTTTAAAGTTTTCATCACAGATTGATATTAAACACAATACACAATCATTTTAGATTATTTTATATATTTGCACACACACACACACACACATATATATATATATATATATATATATATATATATACATATAAAATAACAAACAAGAAATTTACCTCTGTATTTATGAGCAAACACAGCTATCAGTATTCCAGCAATCACAATGAGCACAACAAAAACTGAACTCAGGATCACTGATGTCCTCCAAGATATAAACATATTATCTGCAAAACAAAGTAATTAAGCACAATTTTTAAGTTAAACATATTTTTACAGGTTGACTAAAAACTCAATAATGGGTCCGTGGACCCCGTGCTATGGGTTGTTTGCTAAACCATATTTTCCAGACTATAAGTTGCGTTATTTTATCTACTGAAACGTGCTGCAATTTATATTCCAAAGTGACTTATATAATGTATTTAAGATCAAATTAGCAAAACGTACACTGTAAAAAAAAAAAAATTGTTCTGTAAATTAAAAGTAAAGTACTGACAAAAAGTTGCCAGTAATTCACCATTAATTTTACAGTTCTTTGCCATACTTTACAGTACCATACTGTAAAAATAAATAAGTTAACTTATTTCATTTGCAGAAACCAGCTGCCTTAAATTAGCCAACTGCCATTTAATTTAACTGCCATTATTACTGTAAACTTTCATTTTGTTTCAAAAAATAGTTCTTATTAAATTAACAGTGAGTTATTGACAACTTTTTTTGTCAGTATTTTACTGCTAATTTACAGGGCCATTTTTCACAGCATTGCTAACTTGACATCACAGTCTGTTCATTATCAAAATAAATTACAGTAAACCAAACATATAAAAAGTTTGCGTCTATATTGGGAACCGACTGAAGTACAAAGCCTTCTTTACAGAAATAGTCTAGCATCCAAATGTTACATAGCGTGAGCCCAATGCTGGTTTCAGTTTCAGTTTCGATTCAGATAAATTTGTTTAGGCTTGGCATTTAAAATAAATGCTGATTGTGATCAATGGCACTATAATTTATTTTTTACTTTATACTTATATTTTTCATTCTTGTTTTGTTCTGAATACCATTCATTTAAAGGATTTGTTGTAGTGAGTGGAAGTAAAATTGGCCTATATGTTTATAGCGTTTGTTAACGTTTCATTTTATTTACCGTTATTTTACATTATTTCTGAATGTAGGTTAATAATAAAATGTGATTTTTACACCAGTGTGACTTATCTGTGTGTGTGTGTGCTTGTTTTCATGATTTATGAGGACACGGATTTGTATAATGACATGGGTATTACACTGGTATTATGACGTAAACATGTTTTATGAGGACATTTCATGAGTCCTCATATTTAAAATAGCTTTAAAAACATACTAAACATTGTTTTATTAAAATGTAAAAATGTAGAATGTTTTCTGCGATGGGTAGGTTTAGGGGTAGGAGTAGTGTAGGGGGATAGAATGAAAAGTTTGTACAGTATAAAAACCATTACGCCTATGGAATGTCCTCA
The DNA here is from genome assembly GCA_039654765.1 of Mylopharyngodon piceus. Classification (NCBI taxonomy): domain Eukaryota; kingdom Metazoa; phylum Chordata; class Actinopteri; order Cypriniformes; family Xenocyprididae; genus Mylopharyngodon; species Mylopharyngodon piceus. The sequence continues at coordinate 9,430,414 of CM077457.1, read as the reverse complement.
CTAAGATAGCAAAACAAACCTGTGTGTGTGTGTGTGTGTGTGTGTGTGTGTGTTTTCTCTCAACAAGTTTGACCTGGTACGACTTATTTTGTGGCAAATATGGTAAATTATAAAAGTGCTGTATTATTTAAAAAGTGAATAAATAAAAATAAATTAATAAAGCTTATTGGCCCAGTTTGGATTAGGCCTTAGTTCAATTAGAAGATTTAAGTAGCTTTTAAAAACATGCCTTAGAAAAAAATTACTGGTGTGCATTTTTAGACAAAACAATGGCACTGACATATTTTAAGACATGTCAGTACAAGTTACTTTCAGTTAAAACAGCTCAAACATGCATTTTAGTCTGAGACTAGCTTAAGCCTTGTCTGTGAAAATGGGGATTGTGTTCATTACTCCCACCAACATTAACTTTGGTCTTAATCACTATTATATAATTATAAGGGTCCTTGGAAATATTTCTCCCCTGTAAGGGGTCCATGGGCCCAAAAGGTCTGAGAGCCCCTGGACTAAAACGTTTGTTCAATTCTGAATGGCACACAGCAAAATGTTAATACAAAACTCTATTATAAACCTAATGCTGCTTTTGCTTTTAGCTTTACATAATAAGCTGATAATCATTTATTCTTTTTACTGAATGAAAAATATCATGAGAACATGACAAAGTACATTAACAGATGTGTCAGTACTTACTTGTGGTGATAATCAGTGTCTCCAGCATGTGATGTCTCAGTTTGACTCTGCAGTGAATCTTGTCATTACTGTGATATACAATGACGGTGTGTTTCAGGCTGAATCTGTCTGAGTTTCTTTGTGTGTCTGTAGTTTCTGACCTCAAACTGACTCCTTCACTGTCCAGCCACTCAAGATCAGGTTCAGGATACCAACCTTCAGATTCACACTGTAGATGAAGCCCTCCTGAACGATCAAACCCATCTACAGTGATCATTGGAGGACTTCCTACAGCTACAGATCAACAAGAAGAACATTCTGTTGTTAATTTGGCTTTTTTGAGTTTGTTTCATGACAATAGCATGCTAGTTTTCATTGGTTTCATTACCATCAACTCTGACATTAACAGTGGCATCATCAGACCAGGATTTGGACTTTATTAAGCACTTGTAAAGTCCTTCATCAGAGATTTGGACTGCTGAGAGTTTGAGTGATGTGTTTCCTCTCTGTAGTTCTTGATGGATCAGTTCTGTTCTCCCTCTGTAAGACTGAATCTGATCTATGTTTCTTTCTTCATGATCCTCATAGAGATGCACAGAGTTTTTCTGATCAAGCCTAAACCACTCCACTCTCATGTCCACAACACTGATGTTGGGTTTGACTGAACAGGGCAGAATCACATCTTCACCAGCTACAGAAAATACAGGATCTGCGGGTCCCACTACTTCATACTGCTCTGTTACAAGAGAAAGAGAGCAGGTCTGAACTACACTAATGTTGTTCCAGACAGACAGTACTGTGCAAAATATAAATATGAAGTATTATTCACAATAATGAATAAATTACCTGATCTTGAATCTGTAATTCCACTAACAAGCAGAAGAGACAAACAAATGAACTTCATCTCTGAGGAGACACAGACGCTAATTTACAGTCATTTACAATCAATTTCTGTTGAAAGAAAACTGGTTAAACTGGGTCAAGACAAAGCAGAATACAAATACACAATGTGTATCTGCATGCAGTACATACTTGTGCAGTAGGCAGGGTTTTATAATCACTGAGGTTCAAAAAACTGAGCTGGTGGGGGTTAAATACATTTGAAGGCCAAAAATTGGATAACAATAGCTTTAAAACCAGTACATTCAATAGTGTAAATATACATGCAAATGAATGAACAAACAAATTTATACAAATAAATCTTGGGATGATATCCCTGAAGGACACAGATACTAAAAAGAAAAAAATTTAAAATAAAGCATTATAATACGCAGACAACTCACACAGAATGGTGTGTTAACATGCATGTGTTTTGCATCAAGTTTTTCAACTAGTTAAAATAGTCCAAATCAGGACACAAATACGTGTATCTACACATAGCATTATTTGGATTTATCCTTTTTTATTTTTATTTATATGGTTTATTATAAATTGTAGGCCTACCTAACCGATTAAATGCATCTGATCTGAAGTGTTATATCAGGCTAGTCACAGTTGTTCATGCTAAATATGTTTTTCTGTTGGTTCATGACTTACCTTTAACTGAACATTGCTGTGTTCACAAGAGTGTCTGAATAAATTATTGATATTTTATAGATTATATGATATTAACAAAATGTTGATAAGAGAGTTCGTAAAGATCGAAAAGAGAACAATCCTGCCTCAGTTTCACCAAAGGTTTCACTTTCACCTATTACTGAACAATCTACCTGTACCTGATGACTCCGCCCCTCCATCACACTAACTGATAATCCAACAGCTGGAACAACTTATGCCCTGTCCAAATACCCACACTTGTGGTCTTTGCACTTTACCACTTGTCTACTTCCATGACGTATTTCCTGTATTTGGCTCAAGTGTTCAAGTGGGCGTGAAAACCGCAAGTGTGTGTAGAACTTTTGATGACCCGATGGGACACACTTATAGTCTTGCAAAAAGTGCAAGCGTTTACAGAGTTTTTTTATTATTATCATTATTTTCAATACTTTGCAGTTTAAAATACACTTCTAAATGTCAGTTCAGTGGTCGCTATGTAACTAACAGAAGACACAATTTTAAAATTGTGGTGCTTCTTTAAGTGATAAAAAGCAGTTGCAAATGATGTACAAAATACATAGCCTTCTCATCTTTGCATCAATAAAATGTGCAACACTTTATATTTTACCACCAAATTATATGTAATATATAATTAATTAACTTACAGTCTATGTTTTCCTTGACATCTCACGATTTCGGCAAAGAGCTTAGATCCCAAGAGGCGACACTCTGATACTTTTTGGGCAACAGTCACTAGGTGGCGCTCCGGTAGCGCCATTATGGGGTGAAAATACTAACTGGACCATAGAATCCTTCACATCTTACGCACTCAAAATCGTCGACAAAACTAAATCAGAAGCGCAAAAGAACATTTTTCAAATGAAATCATCAGTAAATTTTATGGCACTTACAGTAGGCTAAATGTTGTATTGTCTTATATATGTTTTATTTTACCAGTTGTGGAATCCAACCATTTAACCTTCTGAGGTAACGTAGTTAGCCTACTTTAATGAGTATTTCCATTTTATGCAACTTTACTATTTATTAATAGTAAATTCATAATTAATACATTTAAGATCATCATGTTTGCAGTGAACAATATATTTCAGACCTCGTGTGGAGTAATAGTAATAATAGTAGGCTATCACTCCACTAGGTCTGAATTGAAATATATATATTGTACGTTTTAATGGATCACGCTACAAACATAACGTTCTTATATTACATGATGCATTGCTGTGTCCGTTATTGCATAGGCTAATTCCCACTTTTATACACTTATGCTTTAACGGACATTAGACAATGCAAAATCAAGCTGTTATATTCTGTTATATATTTATTGTCCAACATTTCCAATTTTTCTGATGCATGTCCTTAATTTAATTTAATATGTTGGTATTAGTGTTAAGCCTACGCTAATACTAGATCTTTTAAAGCATCTTAAACCAAACTGACTGGGTTTCTAGAGAGCAGAGGTTTTATGAAAAAAGTGGAAGGCTTACACAAAGTCTGTAAAATAAACTGTTAAAAGGATTTGATGATCACTAGTGATAGTATTTTATTCTGCGTTGTCATCATTCAGGTTTGATTTCAGCTTTAATGTACTTTTCTTTTTTTTTTTTAACAAAGCAGCTGATATTGCCATAGAAACTAGTGGACTGCCCAGTCGCTTTCACCATAAAATGGCGGAAACGCAGGGCTGCTGCTGGGCGCTGTTTTTTTTTTTTTTTTTTGTTTTTTTTTTTGGTTTTTTTTTTATTTTTTTATTTATTTATTTATTTTTTATTAAACAGTACAAAACATCAGAGCATTAAATCAATACAGATACATGTAAAACACAAAAAAGAAAAATACACAAACACAGATAAGTTTCCAGGGTAATAAAACAACAACAATGCAATATAGGCTATGTAAACCTTAATAGGACAAAAAGGATGAATAAAGAGAAACAGTTTTCATAGCTTTGGGATTAATAGAGCATTGGATAGTTTCGATATACCTGTCTAGATCATCTCTGAATAGAGAAAAGAGAGGTTTAGAGCCAGTAAATTTTTGTTTATGTATGTGAAATTTAGCCAGTAGGAAACATAAATTATGTAATATTTCCCTATATTCTCTTTAGAGTAGTCGAACAATCCAAAGAAAACATCTTTAAAACAGAAAGAAAAGTCACATATAAAATATTATTGGATAAACATTAACACATCTGACCAAAATTTCTCTGTGTGGGTACATTGCCAAAACAAGTGAATGAAATCTTCCTCAGCAGAGTGACAGAAAGAACAATTCACTTCAATATCTGACTTATATTTCTTAAAGGTGCAGTATGTAATATTTTCTGTCCGCTAGAGGTCTATTCAAAACAAAGGCGTAGCTTGCTGACAGCAAGTTTGAGCGCGGAATCTTGGGACATGTGGTCTTTACCTCACAGCCGGTGGAAATAATCGGGATAAGACTCGGGAAGAAATCATGTTCAAGGATGCGATTATTAACGTTACTGTAGTATGAAGCAGAGCAGGACCGAGTGTTGTGGGAGCTGAACGAGGACGCTGGAGCGATTGCGCAACACACGCCGCGAGCAGCAGAACTTTTATTATGCCGCAGTCGCCGGCGCTGCTTCCGCTTTTCCGGTCATGAGTATGAGGTAACACAGCTCTGTTTATCATATTAGATTCATTTGAGTGTGTTGAAAATAATGTTATATAACGTTACTCTGTGCGTTCGCTCGGCGGCTGCTGTGAGACACTGTTACACACTGCAGTAAGATAGATCGATTTTGAATATCATATTAAATGCTGGATGGCTTGTGTTGATAAATGGCATGCAATTCATTTTAAAACGTATTGTATGATGGAGAAAATGCTGTATTACTGTTACTAAAAAATAAAGCTGCATCTGATTATGCTATGTTAGCTATTTTATAAAATAGTGTTTTTCTCTGAGGCATGGTAAAGAATGAAACTCGCAAAAAATCAATAAAATTATATTTAAACAATAAGACTATGTTGAGCTATAACAACAATTAGTTTTTCTGTCTATAAATATATCAAAACATATGTTCCCTCTATTAAAACATGTAATATATTAAAGCATCTTTGGTGTTTCCATGGTTTTTACAAAATAAAATCGGAAACCGAGGTTAACGCGGGTATGACACAGTTGACAGGCGACTCCTCACACGTCCCGGAGCCTTGGTTAAAATTGCAATTTTCTCACGATTTACAAATAGTTGCAAACATTTGGGATGTTGTAAGTACTCAAGTGAACAAAATATATAACACCCGTCTAGTGGTTTTTGGATATTTTACTGCAAAAATCTTACATATTTTGCCTTTAAGAAAGGCTTTGGTCGGGTAACATTTGTGAATTAATTTAAATGTTATTTCTTTTGCATTATTAGTAAGCAGATACTTATACAACAAGGACCACACTTTCTCCCACGGTAAATTCTCTACAATATTATTCCAATATGGTATTATATAAGGAATTGTCATTAACTCTCTCTGGAAGAGAGCTCTGATTTTAGAATAATTTTTATGTTGCTCTACAGAAAAGCACACATTTCCGATCATTGTTTCAGTTAGGTTCAAAGAGTGAGTACATGGCCATGGAAATGTAGAACCTTGCAACAGAAAAGACACACCAGAAGGAATAACATTGAAAACAATAGCATATTCACTAGTAGTTATAGGAATTTTATATTTCTGTAAAAAATCTGAATAGTTATAAAGTCTGCCCTGTGAATTAAAAAGCTGTCCAACTAACAGAAGGTCATTTTTGAACCAGTTGTCAAAGAAAAGTGATTTATTTATCTTATTGTTCCATAAGTAATATCTTTGTGGAGAGAAGTTGTGTTTGTATATCAGGGACCAAGCCAAGAGCATCTGCTTATGGAAATTAGAAAGTTTGACAGGGATCTTTGAAATATTATAGTTACAAAGTAGGAGAAAATTCAGGCCACCAACTTTAGAGAAAATATAGTTAGGGATAATATTCCAAAGTGAGGAGGGATTATTAAGGAAATTTTTAAGCCAATTAATCTTAAAAGTGTTGTTTAAAGTAGTAAAATCTAAAAAAATCCAGCCCCCTTGTTTTAGTGGATTCATCAGTACTGATTTTCTAATAAAATGGGTTTTATTTTTCCAAACAAAATTATTTAACATGCTATCAACCTTTTTTAATGTTCCTTTGTTCACCTCCAAGGAAAGAGCTGCATACGTTAGTCTCGACAATCCTTCGGCTTTAGAGAGTAAAAATCTTCCTTTTGTCGACAAGTCTCTCTGCAACCAAGAATTTAGTTTCTTTTGGGTTTTCATTATTAGAGGATCGAAATTGAGTTTACATCTTGTTTTTTGGTCTTTATTAATTACAATTTTTAAGTATGTAACTTGATCTTTCACAGGAATATTGCATATGGAGGGAGTATTACAGCTTTTAACAGACATCAACTCACATTTGTTAATATTTAAATAGAGACCCGAAGCTCTGAAAAAGAAATCAATCAATCTTAAAGCTAAAGGAATTTGAGAGGCATCATTCAAGAACAAAGTGGTGTCATCAGCCAGCTGGCTAATAATAATTTGTCTATCGTCAATTGTAATACCTTGTAAATTACTACTAGAAATAAGCAGAGCTAAAAATTGAGAGGCAAGCAAGAATAAATATGGAGATATAGGACAGCCTTGTCTTACTCCACCTGACAAACTGAATCTAGGTGAGGTTCCGAATTTTAATTTAATAACACTTATTATTTCTATATAATGTTCTGATGGCTTTACAAAATGAATCACTGCTGGGCGCTGGTGTTGCAATGGAACATTCGATTGAGTTTCGCTTCTTGTTAGTGTATATTCTTTGATTTCGGGGCATTGTGTGTTCCCGAACATAATGCATGATGGGATACGCTTAGCCTCGAATACCGCTCCGAAGCGGTATCCAAGATAGTGTGGGTTTAGTCAAAAGCTGTGTCCCAATTCAGGGGCTACGCACTTCGGAGGGAGTCTTGAATTTGGGGGGTATTTTTGTTCATTTTGGTGGCATTTTAGTCAAAAGACCCTGTTAATTTCTGACCCTAATCTGCACTGGTCTCATACATGGCCTCTCTGCAGTCCAGCTGAAGGAAATCAGTTGTAGCAGCGGAGCACTTTATTCCCTGTGTAGAAGGTGTTGATCAACATGTTTATGCTCTGATTTGTAGGACACTGGTGTTGGGATGAACAAAGAGGAGCAAACTCCAAAGTCTGCTACTACAGAAACTAATAGACTAACTAATGTAAGAAAAAAACGTCCTCAAACAATTATTGACAAAACATAAACAGTCAGAAATACAATAAAAACAAGAGGAAAATTACAAACAATAGGACAAATGCAATACAAATAAAATATTACGACAGTGACGTTACATGATTTAACAGATTTGGACGTTACGGTTGTTGCGAAAAGTACACTGATTTAAAGGAAAGGAACGTGATGCTGCACAGTTGTTTTATCTTGATTATCATGTTTTCATAATCATTGGAAGCCGAAAACTAATATTCGATTTATCACACAGCCCTACTTTTATTAGCATCAGCAATCAGAAAGGAACTGGAGATCTCGGCCAGCTTTTGTCATATTTGTGGGTATTAGACCATCTTTAGGCATCTGAGGTTGAGACAAAGCAAACATCTGAATAAAATGAATCACATTTTGATGTTTTACTCACTGAGTTTTGTGTGTCTGCAGCTCTGGAGTGTTTGAGATCGCAGAAGCTTCAGGTGTGCGTCAGGGGACTAAGATCGTGCTTCATCTTAAAGACGACTGCAGAGAGTTTTCATCAGAAGATCGTGTCAAAGGTCTGCAACACTCCAAACCAGTGACATCAAACATCACATGCTTTGAGAAGAAACTCATTTAAGTGACTTTGGTCTGTTTCACAGAGGTTGTGACTGAGTACAGCAACTTTGTCAGTTTTCCCATCTTCCTGAATGGACGGCGACTGAACACCCTGCAGGTGCGTGAAGTCTGTTGACCTTTGACCTTCCTGATCATCGGTCCTGACCTGTTTTTCTCTCTCTGAAGGACACGACAAACCCCGCTACACGCTGTACTGCCGCGCAGACGCCCCGCTCAGTGTCCGCAGCATCTTCTACTGCCGGAGATGGTGAGTGTGAGACGACGGCTGAATCAGACAAATACACAGTGACTTTAGTGTTTCTAGTGTAGCTTACAGTCTTACTCTTTAAAGCAGCTAAACCACTATAACTCACATTACTTACTTTAAGTACCCACTGGAAATAAATGTACCCTTAATTAAAGAATTTAAATTACTCTGAAAATGAAATACCCTTTCAGTAAGTATAATACAGTTCGCAATATCTCTGCAGGTTCCCTTGTCAGATATTTCTTAATATTATAAAATATTACCTATTAAAAGTATAATATCTAAAATAATGTAACTACAAAATGACAACTGAAATATGCATTTAAAACACGTATTTGTATATATTTTAATTTATATGCAATTATATGCATTTAAACATAAGCTAAAGTATGTACATAATTAGAAAAATTGCACTTGCATTTAAAAATCAAATATTTCTTTACATATTTTAAAAATACAATTAAAATGCCAATTAACCTGCATGTTACATCATTTAACAACTGTCTGATGAAGAGCCATACGGCTTGAAACGTCACATATTAGTGAGAACATGAAATAAAAAGTCTTTTATACTTTTGGAGCTGGGGTGTGCCAACTTTTTCTTTATTTTTTTTATTATTATTTAACAACTGAAATGTGGACTTAAAGCACTAATTCACACATTTTAATTTATATGCAATTATATACATAGAAATATAAATAACAGTATGTACTTAAATAAAGTATTTACATTTTAAAATACATTATGCATATAAACATTTATTCAAATTAATTAGCCTGTTTCATGATTTAACAACGGAAGTATGCATTTAAAACACTAATTTGTACGTATTTTTCATATGAAATTATATGCACTTAAACCTAAATTACAGTATGTACTTAATTATGTGCATTTTTTAAAAAAATGTTTATTTATTTTAAAATTATGTTATATATATATATATATATATATAACATTTTTCAGAGCAAACTTCAGAATAATGTTATTCATTTTAAATTAATTTGCCTGTTACATAATTTAACAACCAAGATATGCATTTAAAGCATATTTGTACATATTTTAATTCATATGCAATTACATTCATTTAATTAAACTTAAATTACAGAATGTACTTAATTAAAAAATTGCATATGCATGAAGTATTTACATATTTTAAAATTACATTACACACATTAAAAATGTTAGTTATTAATTTTAAATTAAAGGCACAATATGTAATTTTCGCCACTAGAGGTCGCTTATTCAAAACAAAGGCATAGCTTGATTACGCCTTGATTACGTGGAATCATGGGAGGTGTTGTCTTCACGTCTACAGCCGGTGGATAAGAATCGGGACAGGACTCGGGCAGAAATCATGTTCATGGATGAGCTAATGTATTAAAGATTTATTAACATTACTGTAGTATGAAGCTGAAAGCTGAACGAGGCCGCTGGAGCAATTGCTAATGAGAGACGAGTGCGACACACGTCTCGAGCAGTGGAGCTTTTATTATGCCACAGTCAACGCTTCCATTTTTCCGGTCAGGAGTATGTGGGGTAAACCAGCGCTGTTTATCATATTAGACACATTTGTGTGTTGAAAGTTGTTATAATGCTACTCTGTGCATTCACTCAGCAGCTGCTATGAGACACTTGTTACACACTGCAGTAAACTAGATCAATATTAGTCATGGTAAAACATGGTACTCGTGGTAAATCAAGAAAACAAGATTTAAACAATAAGACTTACTGTGTTGTGCTATATAACAATCATTAGTTTTCTGTCGATGAATGTATCCAAACAGTTGCTCACCTGTCTAATAAAACACATAAAAAACACAAGCGTTTTTGGTGTTTCCATGGTTTCTACAAAATCGAGAGTAACGCGGGTATGATGTCATTGATAGGCGATTCACAGACACTGTCCGTATCCTGGTTAAAATTACTTATTTCTCTGGATTTAAACATTATTGGAAACATTTGGGATAATGTAAGTACACAAGTCAACAAAATATATAACTGTTCTAGTGGTTTTTGGATATTTTTATCCAAAAATCTTACATGTTGTGCCTTTTAAGTAGTCAACATTTAACATTAAAATAACTTAAATATGCATTATTTAATTTATATGCATTATGCAGTTATGTGCATTTCATTTGAATACAAATTAAAACATTAACTGTTTTAATTGTACATTTTTTGAATTATACATTTTATTTAATATTCAGCTGTGTATCTGATTTTTATCTCACAAATCACTTTTGTTCTTACATAGATAATCAAACCAAATTAATATTTCATGTCCATTTATTTGGTGATCAGCATGTAATAAATCCTAATGATTCTTTGTTTTGTTTTGATGCCCGACTGACTGCATTACCCTGTTTGTAAACGTGTGTGAGCAGAAACCGTCCATGTTTGACGTGAGTCGTGAGATGGGATCCAGTGTGTCTCTGTACAGCAGGAAGATTCTGATCCAAACCAAAGCCACAGACGTCCAGAGTTAAAAATGTGAAACCAAAATAATTAATACAGAAATTATTGCTCACACATTTTCAGGTTTATACATCAAATGCTTAATATTACTATCACACTAAATCATTTAACATATTTCCAAATCCAAGTCATTTCTAAGGATGCTGATTCTGATCTCATTAGAAATCATCACAGATGTTCAGTGGAGATTTTACACCAATCAGGATCTAAACTAACAAATGGATAAAGTTTCTCATTAAAAGACTGGCCAGATGTCTGAGCACTGCTAAATCCACTCAGTTTGCTCCATCACCTGAACTTCATAGTAAAACACACTCTGGGATCATCCATCCATCTTCACCATAAAGATCTTTTTCATCAAATTTGTCATTTTGCCTCCATCTTTACCTTCTTATGGTTCTGTGTCGTCATTCATCACTTCTTCCTCATCTTCAGGCCCAATGAGACGTGAATGAGCTGAATCAGCATCCAGAGTCACATTCACTGTTAAAATATTGAACATTTACAGATGGTTATATAATAAAATAATAACAATCTAATTTTTATAGTATTTTGCCAGAAATCCTGGTAACTTTACAGCATTATATCTACTTTGTTGTATTAAGCTAAAATAATGTGATGTAATACTATAGACCTATACTACTGTAATGCAGTTTAATTTTACATAAACTAAACAATTATCATGTCATATGGTAACTAACTTGATTAAATAACTTAATTATGATACAATTCTTGACACCCCAACAAGGACATCACCAATTTTGAACCCTGCTTGTGCTGATTTTATTTGTGTTGCTTTTCTTTATAGATAGTTACATTTACAAGTTTAAATGTATAGTTTGTTGTTATGGCACATATAAAATAAATAACAAATTATTGAACTCAAAAATTGTCATAAAACATGAGTACTTTTACTCACCCAAGTTTGTTTCTACATGTGTAATCACTAAAAACAGAAAGAAAGTATGAAGTTAGAGTCCATAACAGAATTCATCAATAATGAGATACATTTTTTATATTAATCATCACTTGAAGTCCAGCAAAAACCAAGAACAGTTTACATATCTCATAAAAATCTATGATGAAATTTATTCATATATGAATTCATATATGCCCTGTTTATTACTTCATTGTTTTGCAGAATAGTAACGAATGAATAATTTAAAATCCATATAAAACAAATTCACCTTTTGGTGTCTTCTGACTCTGTAAAAGTTCATCAAGTTCTGAAGAAAGTTCAGAATAAAAGAGAAAAGAACATTAAAACTATATAATTTTTAATAAAAAACTACTGCAAATATTAATTATAAATTATTATAATTTAGATGTGTTTATTATAGAGTGTATTATCATCGCACATGTGCATACAGTGTAAACAATTTCTGTGTATCTAAATGTCACAGACACGCCAGGCTCTCCCATCAGCCAATCACTGCGCACTCCCTCACCCGAGTACTGATCACACACACCTGATCCCCATCTGCACCTCATTACCACGGACTATAAGACCAGCACTCACCTTCTGCCCGTTGTCCGATCTCGTTCATACGAAGGACTCTTCTAGTCGATCTCTTCATCCTCTAGAATTACCTACCTGTTTCCACTCCAGTGTGTTTCCCAGTCTTCGTGTCTCCAGTGTCCGTGTCCGTGTGTGTGTGTGAGTGTGTGTGTGAGTGTGTCCACCTGCCGTCATCTCCAGACTTCCGCTCCGCTTCCACTATCCATACCTGCAAGTACAAGGACAGTATCAGTTGGTTACCTCATTCATCTCCATTATATTCACCATCTACTTACCTCCTCTGTTGTTCATCCACTGCTGTGTTCTCAATAAAGTACCATCAACTCGCTATCTGTGTCTCTCACCATCTCTGTCCGTAACACTAAATTATCTCATTTAATTTATAAATAAATAGGCAGTGTGTGTTAATTGTTTTGCAGACCAAAGCAGAGTTCATAATTAATTAAGGGATAAACCATAGATCTGCAGATGATTTTAATGTATGACGTGGAGGCAAAAAAACACTCGATGCAAAACCGACCATGTTTTATTGTCCTGTTCTCAGTCTGTAGTAGATCATGTTATGAAAAAAAAAACAATCAGAATAAAGACAAGAGAAAACATTATTAAATAGATAACATCACTATGGAAGCTGTTTTCCACCGAGATAAAAAAAAAAAAAATAAGAAAAAATATGAAAGGTAATTGTGACTTTTTATCTCACGATTAAGACTTTTTTTCCACAATTATTTCCGAGAGATATAAACTTATTTTTTTTAAACAATATATTTTTTTCTTATTCCATAGCAGAAATGGGCTTCCATATAAAACACAGTGTAAATTAATTGCAGATCAAAGACTTAATTAATTGATTAATTCTGAAAACTTCTACGATCTACTGAGGCTGACGATGCTTTTGAGAAACACAGCCCTGGTCATCAAATAATGATCTAAGATACACTTTCCCTAACGAATACATATTTACTATACTGATGAACTATTTTGTGGATGAAAAGAGACTTTAAATGAATAATGAATTAATAACTTTGACTTTATAACACGTGACCCAACTCAAATACCTCTGTATTTATGAACGAACAGCTATCAGTATTCCTGCAAAACCACTGAGCACAACTACAACTGAAACCAGGATGGCCGCTGTCCTCCAAAGATTAAACATGTTACCTGTAAAACAAAACAGAGACTTACACTGAGCACATTGTGTCCAGTCAAACATTTATTTTTGTTTGATTTAAAATGATTAATAATGTACACAATGATACATTTGTATTGAACATACACAGCAATTTCAGTACAATACACATTTACATAATGTAATGCACTGAATTGATAATCTGTTCTTCTATCCAACTGTATCAAATAACCATAAAAAAGTCATAAATTGTACACCAAAAGTGTCAGTACTTACTTGAGCTGATAATCAGTGTCTCCAGCATGTGATGTCTCAGTTTGACTCTGCAGTGAATCTTGCCACTGTGATATACAATGACGGTGTGTTTCAGGCTGAATCCTTCTGTGTTTCTGTGTGTCTCTGTAGTTTCTGAACTCAAACTGAGTGAACAGGAGCAAGTAGACTCGTCTGATCATTTCCAAAACCCAATTTTGACACACCAGGAATGGCTGCCCACGCCTGGCTTTGGGTGGCAAGGGCTGGAGCACCAGTGGCAGGTCACCATACTGGGGCAAGGGACCAATGTCACTTTAGGATCGAATGCACAGATCTAATATACTGACAATCATTCGATTACTTTCCTAACTGTTTATGTTCACTTAAGGCTAACTGACAGCATTTAAGTGAAAACTCATATTTTGACATATTTTTGTGTGTACTTGTCTGTTTAAACACACAGTCGAAGCCCAAAGTAGCCTATACTTGTTTGAGTTTCGCTCCGTCTCAGATCTCACACAGAAAGCTGCCTGGGGAACAGCGTCTCTTTCACAGCTCAATACACTTTTAATTTTTTTTAGTATAGAGTACCTCAGGGATGATGTGTTTTGTAGGCCAACCCGGAAGTTAGCGGCGCACAGGTTCCCTCGATCAAAAGCCTATGTATTTTTCCCATAGACTTTTGGAAAATCGCAAAAAATAAGCTCTGTGTTTAACAAAGGGTTATGACACTTACACGTTAAGTCTATCAAGATAATCTTTACAAGTTAACACAACATTTATACATTTTGAAGCCTAAATAAAGTCGTCAGATATAAAAAGCTAACAGTAGGCTATAAACGGACTACAGCACACCATGGTCGCGGATCAACGTCACCACCACCAAGCTTCCTCAAACTATATTTAGAAAACAACTTTATCTAAAAACATGCTCGCTGATTATGATCTGCGCTGTGTATGAATTTGGAGAAATGCTGTCCAAATGTCCAGTTTGTCATGATAACGTCTAAAGTCCCCGCCAAAGGAAGTAGTCCCTTTTAGCAATTTGTTAGCAACCGCCGTTTTTAAGACACAATAAAGGTTTAAAAAATCACAAGCGGGTTATAACTGGTGTGTTTTATGTCATAGATCAAAACCTGAAAATATTTAGAGGCTTTGTTAACCACAGACCTTATTTCAGGCGATTTAGCAAAAACCCATTCAAAAAACCCATAGACTTTATGGCGATGGAACCAGAAGTCCTAAAATGCTAACTTGCTTCCGGGTTTTGCCTACAAAAACACGTCATCCCTGAGGTACTCTATTGAGCACGTCCGACAGGAGACTGTACAACAGTCACGTAACGTTACATGGTTTGACTGATTTAAATGTTACGTTAAAGAGGGCACCCTTACAGAACAAAAATATATGGGAATATACTGCAAAATATAATGCAAGATATTACATAATACATTTCCATATATGGGAAACTAGTGCTTATATTTTTCAATATACTGCAATATATGCACTGACCATGTATGGATATTGATACATATAAATATCATTACATGTAATATTTATAGTTTTATACTTTGTGTACATATATTGCACATACATGTTCCCATATTTAAATGTCACATTGAAAAAGTACATTCTATATAGTACGAATGCGTGTAGTATGAATGAATTCAGACGTACTACATCCACCATGTTGTTACTGTCACATGACCTACACTGTAAAAAAAATCCGTAGTTTTTACAAAATAATTTTGGCAGCCGTGGTTGCCAGAATAATTTTGTAAAAAATTCAGAAAAACTGTAAACACATTTACAGAACAAACTGTAAATTTTACAGTATAAAACTGTAATTTACGAACAAGAAACTTTGAATGTAAACCAGTAAATTCAACAATGCACACTACTACTAAAATCTGTTTTGTACCTTTAACATATACTGACACCACCATAATAATAATGCAGGTGGTAAAAGAGAAAGCCACATGAAGAATCAGAGTTCATCACAAAAAGCTTTTCCACGAGCTGAAGTATATACTAATATAAAGAAGGTGCACAGAGTCATTCACGCAAACGCAAAACACCATCATGGTAACCCACAACACTTACATAATGCAATAAACATTCATTAAACAACAGAAGATGTAACATAAAACCCTAATATACATAACTGATAACAAAAACTATTAAGAAACATGATTATTTAAACAAAATACTTTCAAATGTGGAGTGTCACACAGGGAATTGTGGGAATATCAGTTTACAGTTTTTGACTGTAAATTATACATTGATTTGTTCTTTTTTACTTATAAAAATTGTAAAATTTACAGCATTTTACTGTGAAAATTACATAAAATGTGGTTAGAGCTTTTACAGTTTTCCCCTGTATATAGTACGGGAACTTACTGTTAACCTATTAACAATTTTTTTTTCCATAGCATTTTTACAATATTCTACTGCTAAAATCACATTCATTTTTTACAGTGTACCAGCATCAGTTAAGTCCCTTCAACGGTCGGTTTTAATAATTACTTTATTTCAGAAGTAAAGTCTGTTCACTCTTCACACAGTGATAGTTTCTCTGATAAATACTTCAGTACATGCAGGGGTGCTTGTGCTGTTGTTAACTGGCTTGAAAATATAAAACCTTTAAAATAATTACAAAATATAAGAAATGTATTACATAATATATTTTTTTCTGTTTGTTTATACATGAGAAAATATTTATGCAGTATATTACACATACAGTACTATATCTGATCACATATAAATCTACATATTATGAAGTGTATTACTGAATATAAAATTACATACATTATGATATATTAGTAAATATATTGTCACATATTTTTCAATGTATGAAAAGCAGCAATTCCTTATGTATTATTAAATTTATTGTAGGCTAATATATTTACACAATATATTATTCTGTATATTTTCAAATATACTGTTATATCATTTAATATATTGATCATTCATATATAGCGAAATATATTTTCTTTCTGTAAGGGCAAACTTTATTATTTAACTGAACTGTGCAATAAACGCACGTCTTTACAGGAGTGTTTTCTACTGTATTTACTTCAACTGCTTAGACAATGTCAACAGTGTGACCCATTTCAGGGGCGGCCGAAATTAAAATTTAAAAAAAAAATCAGTCAGAGCTATAGACGGTTTCTTCATATTTATTTACAAGTAAAGTTTTATCATTGTCTTTGTGGACGAGTGTCTTCAGGCTTTGACTGGTTCTTTTGTGGAGGATGTGATGTGATTATTTATAATACATCTGAAGGATGTCAGTAGATTTTAATTGTTGTTCATTAAAGCACTCAGATCTCACTGTAACAGGCTAAATCTTTCATTAAAACCTGTTATCCAGCATTCCTCAGGGCTGTAAATGTTTCCTTGTATATAATCGTCTCAGAACACAAAGATTTATTTAGTTCTTATGAGAGTTTGACAGTAAAAATCAACTGTGAGAAACACAAAGACTGAAAACATCAACATTTTGTTTAATAGAAAAATACAAACAGGGTTGGAAAGGAATTTTCTTTTCTGTGAACTATTTCCTTAAGACAAAATCAAAAATATTAAATTAATAATAAAAAATGAAAATAAAGAATATATGTAAATGAACACTTATGAATATATGACTACATGATTAAACTTAAACTCATATTCATCTGTTTCCAGAATCTAATCAAAGTTTGGACACAAACTGATTCTTTATATCCACATATTAGTGAAGTCATGAAAACTATGAAATAACACAAATGGCATTGTGGGAATGATGCAGTGAGCAAAACATGTTACACAAATGAAATGTCTTATATTTGAGTTTGTTGAAGGAGGAACAGTTACTGTACGATCACTTCATGATGCTCTTCATTCATCATCTGCTCCAGATCTAAATATTATTCATGATGAAGTAAAGCCTTTATGTTGTTAAGAAATTCACATGTATACATAGACATAATTTATATTTGTTTACAAAAGTTATTTCAGTCATTTAAGCAGAAGTCTTTAAATCAAAATGTTTTTAAGATCACAGGAAACATAAAATGACCCTGTCAGGACAATCCAGACTCAAGCAAGTTGGAGAAAGCAAGAAAATTGGAAAAATCACAAGAAGATCTCTGGAGTGTCACAGGAACAATCATTCAGGTGAGTTTCATCACAGGAAACAGTCTGAATCCACAGTCGAGGCAGAGGAAGAGTGACTGTGAGGAGTGTGATCTTATAGAGGAGATGAAGAGGCGCTGATGATCAGTGATCATGTGACTGTGAACACTGAGTGATGGTGAACATGTGACACTCTTTTGTGTCCACATTTCTGACTGACAGTGTAAATAATATGGTAGCACTTTACAATAAGGTTGATTAGTTAACATTAGTTAACATGAACTAATAATGAACTGCACTTCTACAGCATTTATTAATCTTTGTTAATGTTAATTTCAACATTTACTATACATTATTAAAATCATGAGTTTTATTTGTTAACATTAGTTAATGCACTGTGAACTAACATGAACAAACTATGAACGGCTGTATTTTTATTAACTAACATTAACAAAGATTAACAAATCCAGTAACAAATGTATTGCTCATGGTTAGTTCATAATGAACCTTATTGTAAAGTGTTACCAATAATATTTAATGTTTATTGCTGTTACACTTTTTGTTGTATTTCCTTTTATTTCACCTGATCATGTAAATCATTCACTGATCTCATTAATCACAGATGATCAGTGGTGTGGAGTTTTTATTCGACTGAAACCCCAAACAAACAAATGGATAGAGTTTCCCAGTGAAAGACTGATCAGTGAAAGAGTAGATATGAGACATGGACTCCACATCATAAAAAGAGACGAGACCCTTCTCATAATCCACAAACACCCCGACCCTCTGAGGATTCACTGTCAGAGAAAGATAGACAGAATCACGAGCCACATACTTCCCATCACTCAGACTCACAGTCCAGTATCCATTCTCAGGACTCAGACTGATCTCGCCCTTCCTGTTAACAGATTCTCTGGCCACTCCTAAATACCACTCAGTCTGATCCTTCACCTGAACCTCAAAGTAAAAACTCCCTGAGGAGAATCCGTCCTTCCCAAGAACACCAAGATAATCACTAAACCTGTCTTTCCCATCCACTCCTTCTCTGTTTTCATCTCTCACTTGTTTCCCATCTTCAGACACGACGAGTCGAGGATGAGCTGAATCAGCATCCAGAATCACATTCACTGTAGAAAATATTGAACATTCTGCTTTACAGATGAATATATAATAAAATAAAGATGATTATTATTTTTATAGGAATCATGGTAACTTTACAACAAGATAAAAATAAAAATACTGCTTTGATTGTAAACTAGATTAAAAAAGCTGAAGGTTTTAAGTTTGAACTTTAAAAAGCTTGAAGTTGCTAGGGTGTTCTGGGTGGTTGCTAGGCAATTGATATGCAGTTGCTAGGGTGTTCTGGGTGGTTGCAAGGGTTTTGCTATGCAGTTGCTAGGGTGCTCAGCGTGGTTGCTAAAGTGTTGCTATGCAGTTTCTAGGGCATTCTTGGTGGTTGCTATGTTGTTGCTATGTGGTTGCTAGTGTATTCTGAGTGGTTGCTAAGGTGTTCTGCATGGTTGCTATGCAGTTGCTAGGGTATTCTGGGTGATTGCAAAGGTTTTGCTATACAGTTGCTAGGGTGCTCAGCGTGGTTGCTAAGGTGTTCTGCATGGTTGCTATGCAGTTGCTAAGGTGTTCTGCATGGTTGCTATGCAATTGCTAGGATGTTCTGGATGGTTGCAAGGTGTTTACCTGGGTGTTGCTATGCAATTGCTAGGGTGCTCAGTGTGGTTGCTAGGGTACTCTGGGTGGTTGCTAGTGTATTCTGAGTGGTTGCTAGGGTGTTCTGCATGGTTGCTATGCAGTTGCTAGGGTGTTCTGGATGGCTGCAAGGTGTTTACCTGGGCGTTTAAAAATGATCGTTTTAGGGTGCGTTCACACTTGTAGTTCGGTTCGTTTGGTTCATTTGGTCCGGACCAAAAAAGAAAAGAAAAACATTTAGTCCTGGTCCGATTACCATCTTTTCAGCGGTCTCGGTCCGCTTGTTTGGTGCGCACCAGGGCTCGGATGGCAGCGTTCACACATGCTCAAATGAACCGCACTAACAGAGCAATCGCACCAGGGTTCGTTTTAATCGAAACAAACATGACAAGTGTGAACGCACCCTTAGACTTCTAATTCGTGACCGGTGTTTTGTTTTGCTCTCTCCTCTGCGCCTCCGCATTCATCAGTGCATCTCGCGCACAGTTGAGTTTATTCACATTCAAAGATATTCCTTTGATCTCTTTCAATGGAAGTCTATGGAACTTGTTGCTAGGGTGCTCTAAATGGTTGCTAGGGCGTGGCTTAATAGCCTCACAATGATCTTGAGAGACTGATTGGTTGCTGAGTGAAATGAGCTCACCTCCTCGTCTCTACTGCGATCCAGTTATGTTCAATACAAATTTCCTATTACCAGAGAAAAACACACTTCCTGTTTCATGGGCCGTCCTTCACCACAGTGTGTCTATGGGGCAACTTTGGGCAGCTCTTGCCCCCCAGGGGTACAACTTATTTTGCCCAGCTTTTCATCCACTGGGGTGAACATCGTTCACCTGATAACTTATAAAACTCACAGCACACTTCTCCTTCTCCTTCCTGCTTCACCTGAGATTGTTTTCTATGTTGTTGTTCATCGTTTGATCAACTTGTGTTGTTGTTTTTTGTCTTGCTTTTCTTTAGTTAAAGATTTAAAAGTTTAAATTTTCTCTTACAGCACATATAAACTACATTTGATCATTCAGTGTTTGAATCATTTAAATGAACTCTCAAAAATACAAATAAACAAACAAACAAAATAAACAACCAAATAAATGTTTGACATGATAATGAATTTGGGAAATTGAAATTGTTTAAATAAATAATTGTGTCATAAAACATGAACAGTTTTTACTCACCTCTGTATCTTCTTAAATGAGTGAGAGCTGAAAACAGAAAGTATGAAGTTATAAAGGATTCATAACAGAATTCATCTTTAGATCAATAATGAGATCAATCATTTTAATTGATAGACTTTACACAGTGTATATATCTTATAATAAAATATAATGAATTGTATACATATATGAATGTACAGTGTATTCATTCAATGTTTTGTAAAATAATTCAAAAGTAATAAAAACAAATTCACCTTGTGTCAGACTTTGTAAATGTTGATCACGTTCTAAAGAAAATTCAGAAAAAGATGAGAAAATAACATTGAAATTATATCATAATTATAACTCTGACAAATAATAAGTTATGATAAATTAGTTGTTTATACTCTGTAAAAAAAATATGTGTAAAAAACGGTGAACTGCAAACGTTTACCATTAATGGAAAAAACAGTCAAAGACCATCAACTGAAGTAACATGTTTAGACTGAAACAGGAAGAAGTCAAGCTGACCTTAAACTACAATAACACGCTTAAAATGAAAATTAACAGTGAAATATATAAGCACAGTTACAGTTCTCTTATTGTAATTCATTTAACAGTATGTTACTGTAATAATACTGTGAATGTATCTCATTTGAGTGAACTAATAAAGAATATTGATTAATATAAATTTAAAATACAAACCCGTAACCAAATATAACCATATAAACATCAACTTAACATTAACACCTCAAACTAACCATTAGCATTAGTATGTTGTGAATTAATTAGAGTAATAACAGCAATAACAGAATGTTTAATTAATTGTCATTGATAATAACAGATAAAGTTTAAATTGCCATTTATTAGGTTGTTCAGTTTTAAGAAAAGTCTACCCATAATGCATAGTGAGCAAGTGAGAGTGCGCAGAAAGAAAATGTGACTGATTCAATGTGTGTGCGCTGCATCTGTGTAATCCAGTTCATAAACGTCAGTAAACAGTTCGTTTATTTTAATTCAAGTCGTCAGTGGTCATTATTGCTTACTAAGAAGAAAAGACACGGCACAGCACACTTGTAAGGAATAATTGACTCCGGGCCGTTGAATTAAATTTTATTAGTCAAAAAGCATGTCTAATAAATATTTGAAATTATGAAACATTTACAGTTTAACTGCCTTTTTTCAAAAGTTTAACAAAAAATAAGTTTTAGGGCCCTATGAAATATGTTTTATTTTTTCTCAAATTCCATTTTATTTTTTACCAAATTCTGTGTTTTTCATTTTTTGTGTGAACTACCCCTTTACTGATCGCAGGGCTCTCCCCTGTCAGTCTTCTAAGCAGTTGACGCAGTGCAGAGCTTCCATGTTTACGTCCGAACACCAGCTCAGTATTGACCGATGCTGGTCACGTGAGCAGCACGACACATGCGTGTGATGCTGACGCAGGAGCCGGCCAATAATGAGTCGGTGTTCGGACGTAAACACGGAAGCGCTTCACTGCGTCAACTGCTTACAAGACTGACAGGGGAGAGACGAAATTGTTGAATAAAGTTGTTACTTTTGTTTTGTTTTTGCTCACAAAAAAAAGTATCCTCGTCACTTCATAACATTAAGGTTGAACCACTGCAGTCATGTGGACTATTTTAACAATGTCTTTAATGCCGTTCTGGACCTCAAAAGGTAAAATGATGTTCCTGTCTATGTGTGGATCAGATACCCTCGGATTTCATCAAAAATATCTTCATTTGTGTTCTGAAGATGAAAAGGTCGGATCGATATAAAGGTGAGTAATTAATGACAGAAACTTCATTTTTGGGTGAACTAACCCTTTAAGCCTTGTCATGTGCTTGTCCAAGTAAATCAGTCATTCACTTGTCCGAGTAAAAAAAGTTGCTTGTCCGGAAAAAAATAGGATTTTTTTTGTTGTGTAAATCTAATTTATTCTGAAGCGATATTCCCATTTAGTGTTCTATCAGCTTTGACATATTTAAATCTGTATATTTGTTATATTTACCCCAAGGGCACTGTTTTACATTTGTAAATGTTTTTTTTTTTTCTAATCTTATTAAATGCTTCATCTTTCATTTTACATTCTTAAATTTGATCAATAAATTTAATTAGAATAATAAGACACTATAGGGTTGTAACCAATAAAATTGGCTACACTGAAAAATTACTATTAAAATAACTGCATTAAATAATGTTATGATATTGTTTTAAATATTTTTTTTTTTTTTGAAATACAAATAAGAAATGTTGGGGGGGAATTAAAAACATGAAACTAAATCGCCAGTAGGTGGCGGCAAGTGACCGTCTTAATGAGCGAGTCATTGAGTCAAACGATTCGTTCAAACGATTCGTTCAAACGGCTGAATCACTCAGTAATGAAACACGGCTGAGTGTTGCTGTGAGATGCGCTACAGTTCTGCTGTGATCTTTGTTTGGAGCTATTTTTGCTGTTGAAACAGAACAAAACAGGCAATATTGCATCTAAAATGTAAGTTACTTAATATTAACTACTTATTTATTGAACTGTTGTATGAAATCAGTGTCACATTTTCAATCGTGATGGTATTCATGAAGACAGTAGCCTACTCTTGGTCGTGTGATATTGTTTAACTGTATCTTATGTTATAAATATAAAAAATCCACCTTTTGATTATTTTTGTACCGCAGTTTGTTAATTGAGTATCTTTGTGTGTGCTGCGCTAATTTGTTTCCGTTTCTCCTCGAGAGGCTGCGCGAGCCTCAACAGCGCAACCTTGTTACCGTCATTATACATTATATTATTATCCACAATTAATCCCCACTTACACTAAATGAATCATTCTCACGTTTTGGTGATTCCGTAGTTATTGTTTGTTATTGATGTTTTAATCAGGCTACTGTCTGGTCGGACAAGTAAAATTCTCTCACTTGTTCAGGACAAGCGCACAAGCGGTAGGGGAGCGCGGGGCACAAACTAACGCGGGGTTAGTTGTAACACACATGGTTTAAATACTTCCACACACGCTAGCATGAAGAAACTTAGCGTATTTACTAGTTGCCATTTCGACAATATATAGAGAAAAAATTGCACCAAAATTCAAAAATCTTTGGAAGATATAACTGAACATTTATTTAACAATAGCAAAAGTAAATTTCTTACTAAAGCTAATTTTTCATCTATATTTTTTGTTTTTATTTAAAATGAGACAAATCTGATATTATTTTAATCTCTAATCTGTTGTTTAGCAGTTTGGGTAGTTCTTTAATGCTTCACTAACTATCAGAAGACACTAACCGGGTTTAAAGTCCAGTTGCGCAGATAGGGTTCGTTGTAACACTGGGCTATTAGAACTATACTGTTCTATTTCTGTTGATAAACTAGGGAAAAAGGTGAATAAAGACTGAGAGGAAGAACCTGAACATCCAGAAAATATTATTTCAAGAAATGTTCAGCATTTGTACTGTCTCGTCTATTTATCTCGTGTTCTGTGAGAGCTGTGAGTGGAGGGAGAGGAGTGTTTTTGATCAGCTCTGTGTTTTTCTGAATGTCTGGATATGTTTCTTCATCTGTTTGCCTGTATTGTTTTGACCAGTGCTGTATAGCTGTGTTTTGCAGAGTGTTCATTGTCAAACTACAAAATTATTTAAATTTGAATTTCTAAAAAAATTATTTTATATGAAAAAAATAATTATTGTCTTTTACTGACAAAATATTTTAGTTTGTCATGTATATTTTTTTAATTAAGTCAGATAAATTTTTTAGCTGTCATATGGTCATGTTACAATGTGCCCCACCTATGGGGCATGTTGTCACATTTCACTTCCCTTCTTTCGGGGTAAATAAAGAAAAAAGTATACACCGTATTAATGAAACAAATCCACATATTTGTACTAGACATGTGTGAAATTAATGTGGAACAAAAGAAATTCCCTGAACCCTAGGTAGATTTATACAAACAGAGAAAGTCAAAAAGCGTTAGGTTGTGCTCCGCTCTCTCCTAATGTCGAGCCCTGTCAGTCCTACTTTTGATTTATTCATCCAAAAGTTGACAAATTCTGTGACATTCCGCATTATACAGTAAATTTTTTATGTTTTCTGCATCGCGGAAATTAGGGCCATAATTGAATGGCATGATAATGAATTTGAGACTTTTTGTTCCAATTTAAAACATTTTTAAGGCCTTAAATTGTAGAAGGTCATATTAAGACTTTTTAAGACCCACGGGTGACGTCTTATATTTGATTATGATATCCCAGTAATTCTACAGCACGAGATCCATCAGTGTTGTGACAACCAGAAAATATCAAAGATTTTAAAAACGGTTTGTGCTCAAGTCACACAGACATCATTTTCTCTTGACTTTTTTTTTTTTTTTTTTGCCACAACAAATGTGTCTTAAAAACACAGTTACAGCAGCTAAAGAAATAATGTTAAAGTCAAGGGTCAAGACTGAAGCAAACTCTGATCACCATCATGGTAACATCAATCGAAACAATAACGAAATAAAGTCAATCTGGTCAGTAATAAGTGAAGCTGGTAAAGCTGTTTGTGGAGTTGTTTAACCCTCCTCTGCTGAGATCTTCAGAGATTTAATGTCTTTTATCTTCAGTTGATTTCATCTAAGGCTGTGACTGAAGTCAGTTGTTGTTTCTTTTTTCCTTCAGTGATTCTGCTTGTTATCATCAGATGTCTTCAATAACGCTCAGTCATCACTCAATTATATTAATGTATATTCGTGGATATCTCAGGTTCAACTTCATGACATTTACCTTTATTTAAAGAAGAATAAGAATAATCCTGTTTTTTCAGTAGTCTGAATGTCTGTATTTTTAAGGAAATTTAGCAGTTTTATAAAAAAGTGAAATCAGTTCAATTTTACTGCATTTTCTCTGTGAAAATACTTTTTTTTTTAACAGTGTAGGATGTGTTAACATCATATAAGTGTACATCTGTGACTGAATAAATATACATTACAACCGGTAACCATTTACCAAACCCAACATATACACAAAATTAAATGATATAGTAGATATTATTAAGATATTATTATTATTAAGTAGATATTTTATGGCTGAAAACAGACTTTAAATGAATAATGAATTAATAACTTAATAAAGACAAATTCACCATCTTGTATTCTGTTCTTCTCATCTTGTATTCTGTTCTTCTCATCTTGTATTCTGTTCTTCTCATTCCGTAGCTGAATGTGTTCTGAAGAAAATTCAGACAAGAGAAAACAGAATTCAGACAACAGAAGAATTAAAATCGAATATATTCACAATAACTACAAATCACAGGACCTAAGATATACACAAAAGTATGTGAATGCACATATTTTAATTAAATATTTTGCGGATGAAAACAGACTTGACATTAATACTGAATTAAATGATTTAATAAAGACAAATTCCCCATGTTGTATTCTGCTCTTCTCATTCTCTAGTTGTTTGTGTGCTGAAGAAAATTCAGAATAAAGACAAGAGAAAACACTATATACAATATGACTATATACAATGATGCCAACTGTCCCTTTGTGTCATCTGGTGGGGATTTCACAAATTATTGTCACCATTATTTTGTAATTTTACATACATTTGTATATGTAATTTAAGAAAACAGTAAAAATACTGTATAAATAAAAGTAATTTCTCAGTATAAAAAATGAGAATTACTGTAATTTGTCATAAATGGCCTAATACATAAAATAACACTCGACTTTGTTAATTTTACAGATATAGTTTTGAGTACAATTTAAAATAAAAGAAAAAGACTGTAAAAATTATTTTCCATAAAATTAAGATTTTTTTTTACAGTCTACATTTCCTTCTATAGTGTTTGGGACAAAGATATTTTCCTCAGTACTTCACATCATCAGTGTGCATCTTGAGACAAAACGATGGCACTGACATATTTTTAGTACAAGTTGCTTTCAGTTAAAACAGCTCAAACATATTTTAGTCTAGGAATAGCTTAAGCCTTGTCTGTGAAACCGGGAGATAATATTCTAAGTAAATTCAACTTAATGTAAAATATCTCAAAAAAGTTAAGTGAACACATTTTTTTTACAGTGTCTATAGACTGAGACCACTAGTAAAAATGATTCTAATTATATTATTTTAAGTGGTCACAGACCTTGAAACAGATCCCACTGTATTAAAGGTTGGGTAAGTAGTTTTTCAAAAACACTGTTTGGAAGTTAGTCGGGCCGACACCAACAACAACAACATGTAGCCAGTCAGCATATGACGGTCGAGGAGACGGAACGAGCGAGAGGGAGATTTGAAAAAACAAACAAACAAAAAAAAAAACTGCAGAAAGAGAGATGAGACATAATACAAAAGAGCTTAAAAGAATATCACTGGAATGAAGGTTTATGACTGGGCAAGTGCTTTAGGACCTGTGTTAATATTAGAAAAGCTTTCCAGCGCTGGAGAGAGCTGAAGGCCTGAAAACAGACGCGGAGGCTGCTTTGATTCTGCTTCACACGTGAGTAACGCTGGGTTTGAGTGTCATTGATTGTCTGGAGCTGCTGTGCTGTTGGCGACTAACAATGAACTCTTGTTTGTATTTACTCTTGTGTACTGTTCATTTTTTGTGTTTCCTTGTCATTCGTTCATCATCAGCGCTTTATTTTTCGTGAAGCATTTTGTTGCCCGTCAGCTGTGATAAACAGAGCAGGGTGGTTAGGATTGGAGGGTGAGTTGTGGAGGCGGAGCAATGAAGAGAGGGGTGTTTTTTTTGTTTTGTTTTTTTGGTTGATTTCAAATATCAATAATGTCCTACAGTGTTTCTGAAAAACTACTTACCCCACCTTTAAAAATGCAATTTAAAATTAAATGTTCAACCAAGGAAACCAGCCAACAAAGTTTTCATCATAGATTGATATTAAACACTACACAGTCATTTTAGATGTGGTGGAAATGACATTGTTCACGATTTTCAATAAAAAATGATTGAAAAATGACTAAAAATAGAATAACACATTTTAAAAAAATATTCCCAGGCTGCCTTATTTAGTTACATATACAAGAAAACAAGAACTTTACCTCTGTATTTATGAGCAAACACAGCGATCAGTAATCCAGCAATCACAATGAGCACAACAAAAACTGAACTCAGGATCACTGATGTCCTCCAAGAAATAAACCTATTATCTGCAAAACAAAGTATAAGCACATTAAGGGTGGGTTACACCAATAAGGAGTAAGTTTAATCTAGATTAAATCAAGGTTTATCTAATAATTCTGTTGCATCAAACCTTTAAACCTTGCTCTAAAAAATGTAAAAATAACTAATTTCCACTTATGAATAAACTTAATGAATAACTTTACTGTTTTCAATGATGTGCAGCCTGTACATATCTGTTCACATCTCAGAAAATGTGTTTTGGGCTTTCATGACCCTTTAAAGCTGTTCTGACGTAAATTTTACTCATGAAAATGCGTCTACATTACAATTTAGTGTAATCTGTTATCAGAGGTGTCCATGTCCAAATAATGTATTTCAAAATTTTCCAAAATGTTAGTTGGTACGAAAGAAATTTACTCCTGCTCCCACATGTAATAAATGGTGCGTAAAACATTTGAACGTTCTGTGATGACACTGATGATGCTTCATTTTGATAACACTACCATAATAATATTTCACGAGTTTGTTTGCCCTTTTGATTGATTGATTGATTGATTGATTGTAGCTGAGAGTTGAAAACTCTTCAACTTTGGGTAAAACTCAGCGCTCGTCACTGTCACTTTTTACACAGCCGTCCAATCACGTCCAATCAGTTCTTCCAAATGCAACACTTTTCCCATGCAGTTCCCTAGCCCACATCTCAAAAGTAGGGACAGAATCGGCTTTCCACATCTGTAAAATAAGTCTTTTTGCAAGCATCATACAGAGTGAAATGGCCTGTGTTTGATACTTGCTACAAAAAGCATTCTCTGCTCCTAAAAGTCCAATACAAGGCTCAGGCTCCAAACTGATAGAATATGCTTCCGAAAGAAATTTAAATACACATTTCCAAAATGGCTGAATTTTAATACATGACCATAAAGAATGAAACAGGGATAAAAGCTTGGATGCATGACAATTTTATTAAGCTCAATGAGTCAAAAGCCCCCGTCTTTCTGAAGTGTGTTTCTGAAGTTTTTGGCCTCGAAACTTCCGGTGTCATGGGGATCGCAGTTGAACAATGGAGGCAGAGGATCGGCAGATATTCTCAGCCAGCGTCCAAAGGAAAGTTTAAATCTGCTACAATTAACCTTCAGTATTGTGTGCTTCTGGGCGGACTACGGCTGGCGGTCGCTGTTGGCCTTCTTTTGATTTTGGCGGGCGACGTGGAAAAGAATCCCGGCCCTGTAAGAGGAAAGCGTGGTGTCTCAGACACGATGTTCAGGTCGGAGAGAACAACTCGACAGACGACACTGTTCGGAGTATCGGCTGGCTCAGAACCAAAAGAACCACACACACTTACACAAATTGAATCCCTTCAAAAAGAAGTTATGAATTTAAGAGAGCTTCTTGAAAAGTGTGTGGAGGCAGTTGAGAGACTTGAGCATGAAAACGCTGAACTCCGGGAAAGACATGATCGCATGGAAAATCAGAACAGATTCGATAATCTTGTCTTTTATGGTATCCCAGAGTCGGATGGGGAAACATGGGAGGAGAGTGAGAAAAAGGTACGGGACCATGTTACCAAATATCTTGATCTGGGTAGAGCCAATAGCGATGTGGAACTACCGATTGAACGTGCTAATCGTGTTGGGAAGAGATCTATGGGGAGAGAGCGACCGGTGGTGGTCCGTTTCACTAGGTGGAAAGACAAGGAAGAGATTTTGCAGAAGGCACGACAAAAAACACGAGAATGGCGTGAACGAAGTAATAGTGAAGATGTTGGTTCAGATGGCCGAATTCGGGTGTCAGAGGACTTTAGTACCCGGGTGCGTGAGATTCGGAGAAAGTTGGTTAACTACATGCAAACTCTCCGTCAAAATCAACCTAATACACGGATGTCACTTCGTTTTGACAAACTTTTTGTAGACGGTAGAGTCTTCACTTATGATATCGAGTCTGAAGCTGTGGTTGAAATTGGACTGAATGAAGGAACATTTGACACTCGTGTAAGGCAGGATGACGGCCTCGGCCCAGATGAACTCTATAATTTCATGGAATGTTCAAGGATTAAAAACGAAAGTTAACAACAGTGAGTTAATGGATACCTTGCGGGGCAAATCTATTATTTGTCTAAGTGAAGTCTGGTCAAAAGATGAGTCTGAGTTTTGTCACTTATTGGCTGATTATACATGTTTTTGTCTTGTGCACAAGCATGTGGCAAAATTTGGACGTAATATTGGAGGTATCTGTGTATATGTACATGATTCTATTGTGAAATATTTTACTAGAATTTGTAAACAAGCAACTGACTGTATATTTTTATACTCTGACAAAGAGAGTGGATTATTTGGTGTTAATATTGTTCTTGCTTTTACATATATTTTTCCTGAGGGTTCCAGTTCTTATAGAAATAGAGAAGAGAAAAATGGTATTAATTCTTTAGAAAATGAAATTTTAAATGTGCTGGATCAAGTAGGAGAAGATGCACAATTAATTATTACAGGAGATTTTAATGCTAGAACTGGTAATGAATGTGATTATATTGAGTGTGATGATTCTAAATATATAGCATGTGGTAGATATTACACAAATGATCTTTTTGAATGGTATAGAAAATCGAAAGATAAGGTTGTTAACTCTTTTGGTCGCTGTCTTTTAGACATGTGTCGCAGTTTAAGTATTCATTTTGTAAATGGAAGAGTTGGAAAAGATATTGATGGTGACTTTACATTTGTGTCTGCAGTTGGATGCAGTGTGATTGATTATTTTATTATATCCAGTGAACTCTTTGAATATGTTAGAGATTTTGAGATCTTACAAGTAGATATTTCCGATCACTTTCCGTTATTATATACTATGAGAGTAAATAGAGTTGAATCAGGGATTAAAATGAAGAAAGTCAGTCTTGCTAGACCCTGGATAAGATTTAGATGGGGAACTAATGGTGAAAGGCAATTTTTGCAAAGACTATCTTATTTATTGAATGGAAAATTTTTTTTAGTAATTTTTTTACTGCAAAGGAAGAAAAAACTAATGTAACAGCTAAAATTTTGACAGATTGCTTACATGAAGCAGGCAGATTTCTGATTAATAAATTTACATCTAAAAGTAAACAACCAAGGTGGTGGGATGAAGATTGTTCATTTCAGAAAGCTGTAAAATATGGTGCTTTAAACCAATTTAGAAGATCAGGTAATGTGAACAATTTGAACAGTTATATGCTTGAGAGGCAAAAATTTAAAAAGTTATGTAATAGTAAGAAAAAGAAGTATAACGCAAACATTTTAGGTAATGTGCTACAGAATAACATGAAAACTCAACAGCTGTGGAAGAAAATTAAAAGTTATGGAAAGTCTAATATACAGTCTAATAATATTACGGATGACAAGTGGCTAGAATATTTTACAAAATTATTGTCTGATTCCAAATTTAATATAGATGCTGACTTTGAGAATTATGTTACAAATTTGGTGAACACTCATGAAGTTGCCATTTTTTATCAAGTTGAAGTCCTGGATAGCAATATTACCTATGATGAGATCCTCAAATCTATTATGTCATTGAGCAATGGAAAAGCCCCTGGTCCAGATGGCATTATTATTGAGATGCTGAAAGCAGCATCACATATGTTATGCCCTTTTATGCTTTCTTTATATAACAAAATATTGGACACCGGTGACTTCCCAGAGGCTTGGTGTGAGGCTGTGATTTGCCCGTTATATAAGAGTGGTGATAGAAACAATGTCGAAAATTATAGAGGAATTTCTTTGCTTAATGTACTTGGTAAAAATTTTACAAAGATTTTGAACTGGAGATTAGTATCTTACGTAGAGGCAAATAAGATGTTTTATGAAGAACAAGCAGGTTATAGGTCTGGTTATTCTACAATGGATAATATTTTTATTTTACAGTCACTTGTTCAGAAATATATTACGAAGCGAAAAGGAAGGATGTACTGTATATTTATTGATTTTTCCAAAGCCTTTGATAGTATCCGGCATAGTCTCTTGTATTTTACTCTCATTAAGAACGGTATTGGTGGAAAGGTTTTTAGTGTATTAAAATCTATGTATTCTAAACTTAAATCATGTGTGAAAGGAACTGATGGTTTAACAAATTATTTTAGCTGTAGCATTGGCGTACGGCAGGGCTGCATGGTGAGTCCACTTTTGTTTATTCTTTTCCTAAATGAATATATAACAATGTTAAAGGAAAATTGTAAAGGTAAAGGTATTCAGATTGAAAGTATCACAGAAGTACAGACCTTGTTATACGCTGATGATATGGCTAATGTATCAGATACAGTTGGAGGGTTACAGAAAGAAGCTGAACAGCTGGAAATATTTTGTAGCCTTTACGGAATGAGAGTGAATCTGAGTAAAACAAAAGTTATGGTATTCAGAAGAGGGGGCTCTTTAAATAAGGATGAAAAATGGTATTTTGCTGGTCAACAGATTGAAGTGGTTAACTGTTACAAATATTTGGGTATGTGGTTCACACCCAGATTGTCATGGTGGAAAGCCCGACAACACTTAGCAAGCCAAGGTAAGAAGGCAATGCTTTCTTTACTAAAGTTTGTTCGTAAGTATAAAATTGGATGTAACCAAGCCTTTTATTTGTTTGACCACATGGTAGCACCCTTATTATATTATGGAGCTGAGATATGGGGCTTTGAACCAGTAGAGTGTATTGAAAATGTTCAGTTATCTTTTTGTAAAAAACTCCTTAATATCAGCACAAGTGTGAGCAATGTAGCTGTCTTGGGAGATCTGGGTAGATTTGTATTGTCTATTACTTATATGAAAAGATGTATCATGTATTGGATAAAATTAGTGTCTCTGTCTAATCATCGTTATCCAAGAAAATGTTATAATATGCTTTTTCATTTAGATGAAGTAGGTAGAAAAACATGGGTCTCCTGCATTACAGTTTCTGCCAATCTCATGTTAATCTTGAGTACATATAGAGTAACAATGCATCCTTCATATCTCCGAAAAGTTTTTAGTTTTGTCATATTTATAAAAGATACATATGCTAAACCGAGTCTTTCCGTGGGCGGAGCTAAAGAGTCATGAGCGCGTGCAGCTTCTGCGTAGAGATTGCATGCTAGCTGTGACATCATTATAAATAAAAAGGGAACAAAAACGTTCGTGTTGTTTACATTATATGCACTTGCGCGTCGACTGCCAACAAAACACAGACATCTGATGCAGCTTTACTCACCGTCCCCGATCTGCAAATCCAGCACTGAACTGGGACCGAAATCCCGGGAACAAACAAACATGCGTGCAAAACCGGAAGTAGTGGATTTGGCACAGAAATACTCCGTCATACATCCAACTCATGTTTTGAAACTTTGGCCATGTTTAGCATGAGAATGCAACTCTTTAACAGTGTAAATAAGTCAGAATGCATGAACCCCCCCTTTAAATTAATACATTGTTAGCTAACTGCATGATTTGTATATGTACATTTCTGAAATTACATAATTTGGACTCAGTCACCTCTGATAACAGATTACTCTAAATTGTAATGTTGACATGCATTTCCTGTAAAGCTGCTTGAAACTTGTATTAATAGCGCTATACAAATAAATGTGAACTGAATTGTGGATTCTTTGGTAAATCATTGTAATTTTGGAGCAGGCTTTGCAAACAGACGTTTACGATATGGACTCGACAGTAATGCAACAACATGTACGTAACCGTGTTAATTCTAATGGCTGATCTGTGACCAGTGATTTCTGATTTGTAATGATTTCTGTACAGTCAGATGTTCTTTGTCTATGTGCCAGTAAATCAAACCAGTGATGACTTAATGGTCAATTTCACATTGTTTCTCTTAGTAGGATGAAAATAATCTGTTATTTAAACAGTGATTAAATTATAAATAGAAAGCGATCAAAGAATGCTCCCTTTGCAATCGCTGGAGCTGTCAATCAAACAGCGTGAGTTTATCAGTGACTAAAGCCGCGGTCACACTAGACTTTGAACGTGCGAAATTTTAAGATTCAAGATTTTTATTTGTCACATACACAGTTATATAGAGAATATATAACCAGCAGTTAAATGTAAATCAGGTCCGCTCCATGGACAGTGTAATTATTATCAGAATACAAACACTAAAGAAAACTTATAAATATATATAAATATAGATATGGAAAAAATAAAAAAATGTACGCTGCATGCGCTCAGCATCTGCGATCCGCTACATGCTCATCACTGCAACCTTTCATACCATGATCTAAATATAATGCCATAGATCTAAATATAATCAACACTTTACACGATAAGTTAACCTTGAGAGCTGTAATAGTAAAACCGTACTAAAAGTTTTCGTTAAACGTAATACTTTGCTATTTCATAGGCAAAGAGTTATCGTAGTAGTGTTGTCGCCGCCATGTTGTGGAGACGCTGTGTGTTTCTATGCGAAAGCAAAAGCACTTTATTTGGTCTTCTGAAAGTGGACGCAATTAGGAATCAGTGGAACAGTACAACCAAAATGTGTGTGTGTGTGTGCGCAATGCGTTTTACAGAGGACAGTTTACTAAACCAGGGAGAGTACCGGCTGTGTGCAAAAGCTATTTCTAAAAAAAATTGGGCAATTAAAACAGCACACACAACCTTATTCATGTGAAGTTATTCTTTTGAAGTTATTCTAAATGTTCCTAGAATGTTGTTCTTAGACAGTTTTCTCCCAACATCATTTAAAAAAACTTCCACAAACAATGTATAAATAACGTTTTTGTGCTAACCTTTTGAGAACATTATTGAATACCAGACAACATCGAACAAACATTCTATCAACATTACTGGAAGAACTTTTGTTCATAACTTTGAGAGAACCTTGCCAGAACATTAGTTCAAGTTATGAGAATGTTTCCTGTTAGTGGGGATATTGTTTCTAGCTTTACATAATAAGCTCATAATCATTAATTCTTTTTACTGCATCAAAAATATCATGAGAAAATGACAAACAAGTACAGTAACAGATGTGTCAGTACTTACTTGAGGTGTCAATCAGTGTCTCCAGCATGTGATGCTTCACTTTGACTCTGCAGTGAATCTTGCCACTGTGATATACAATGATGGTGTTCTTCACACCGAATCTGTCTGTGTTTCTGTGTGTCTCTGTAGTTCCTGAACTCAAACTGACTCCTTCACTGTCCAGCCACTCAAGATCAGGTTCAGGATACCAACCTTCAGATTCACACTGTAGATGAAGCCCTCCTGAACGATCAAACCCATCTACAGTGATCACTGGAGGACTTCCTACAGCTACAGATCAACAAGAAGAACATTCTGTTGTTATTTTGGCTTCCATGACAAGAGCATGCTAGATTTCACTGGTTTCCTCACCTTCAACTTTGACATCAACAGTGGCATCATCAGACCAGGATATGGACTGAATAAAACACTTATAACGTCCTTCATCAGATATTTGGACTGTTGAGAGTTTGAGTGATGCGTTTCCTCTCTGTAGTTCTTGATGGATCAGTTTTGTTCTCCCTCTGTAGGACTGAATCTGCTCTGTGTTTCTGTCTTCATGATCCTCATAGAGATGCACTGAGTCTTTCTGATCAGGTCTGAACCACTCCACTCTCATGTCCACAACACTGATGTTGGGTTTGACTGAACAGGGCAGAATCACATCTTCACCAGCTACAGCAAGAACAGGATCTGCAGGTCCCAATACTTCATACTGCTCTGTTACAAGAGAAAGAGAGCAGGTCTGAACTACACATCCTAAAGGTTTTTACCCTAATGTTGTTCCAGACAAACAGTACTGTGCAAAAGTAATATAAAGTATTATTCACAATGATGAATAAATTACCTGATCTTGAATCTGTAATTCCACTAACAAGCAGGAGAGTTAAACAAATAAACTTCATCTCTGAGGAGACACAGATGCTAAAAAGAAATTATGAAAAGAAAAAAAAAAAAAAGTAAAAAGAAACAACATTATAGAAAAGTGTGTCAGCATATGCTTTTTGCCTAGAGTACTACTTACACTTGACTTTCTGGCCAAAAGTGAGATACACATTTACAATCACTTTCTGTTAAACCGGGTTAAACTAGGTCAAGGTCAAGACAAAGCAGGAAATACACAACGTGTATCTACATGTAGTACATATAAATACATACAAAATACATATAAATATAATAAACATAAAAGGGATGAGAGGTTGTTGAATCAGGATTTCATTTTCAAAAATGCACATATAACTATAATCCTGATTCAAAAACCTTTCATTTATTTACAAGATTAAGTATTAAATGCGTTAAACCTGTTGAACACATACATGGTCCTCAAGTTCAAGTTCAGGTAAATGTTTCTGATTCTTCCATGACTTACCTTCGACTCAACATTGACTGTATTCTCAAGAGTGTCTTAATAAACTGCGCCATATGAGAGTTTGTACGATCGTAAGGAGATCATTCCTGGTTTATTTTCACTTTCTCTTGTAACCGAACACCTGAACAGATAACTCAATCCCTCCCATCATTCAAGCTGATAAACCTGCTGCAGTAACTTCTGTCACACAGACTGACATTCCTCACTTTAATCTGATTTGAATTATGGCAAATGTTACATAGAATCAAGAGAAAATGTGAGCTCAAATGTGAATGATGACACAGTATGCGCATCCACAAATATACAGAGAACTGTGACTCCACTACTGGATGTAACAACTACAGAATTACCAGCTTCACTTATTACTAACCAGCTTGACTTTATTTCTGTCAGACGTCTATATTTCTGTTAGTGTTGTAGTACTCGAGACCGGTCTTGATCTTGAGACCGGTCTTAAGACCATTTTTCTTGGTCTTGGTCTTGTCTTGGTCTCGACTGCATTTGTACTCTGCATTGTCTTGGTCTCAGACTGAGAGGACTCTGAATTTTATTTCAAGAAAATTTTATTTTTTATGGTCAAGACCACAATTGTGAGGATATCACTAAATTCCCAGATAACAGAATTTTGTTTTAAGAACATTCTCCAAATATTCTGGAAACGTAAAAAGTTCAAGTTCAAGTTCAAGTTCGGTTTATTTCTAAAGCACATTTAAAAACGGCCACAGGCCGACCAATGTGCTGTACAACAATAAGAAGAGAAATGTACATAAAGTATACAAGAAACAGTTAAAAACAAAAAAGCAGAGAAATATACACATAAATATACACAAAAAATGTCCAGTTTTCTTGATGTTAGAGGAGCGTGTTTTAAAAGGTATGATGTTCCTCAAACGTTCTTTCAACTTAATTTTGATTAACAATTCAACATTCTAGGAATGTTTATTTATAACATTCCAAGAACATAAAAATGTCCAGTTTCCTTAATGTTACTAGAATGTTATTTAAAGGTTAGTATGATGTTCCTGAAACATTCTTTCAATCTTTCAAACACCTGCTGTGAACAACCAGTTTTATTGCATTTTGACTTCTTCGTTTTTATTAGGGCTTCTGAGAATTGTTTTTATTAATTTCTGAATATAATAAAGAGGACTTTTTGTATTTTTGTATAAAATATTTTGCCAATATTATAATGTAATTAATCAAATAAAACAAAACACAAAAGTCTATGGCTTTACCATACATTATATCTACTAAGGTGAAAGTATCAGCAACCATTTTCCTATCAGTCTATCCTGTAATGTTTTCCAAAAGCCGCTCAAGAAATTGCAAGCAAAGCGTTTTACACAGGCATGTATCAAAGTGCACGCAGACGTCATCAGTGAGCGTCCGCAGGGTCCTTTCAGTCACTGTACGCCTGTCACGCCGTAGTTTCCAGTCAAACTACAGCAGCAGCAGCAGCAGAAATGATCCGATCATTAAGTTTACTCAAATACTCACTGAATGTCTCCCAACGAGCACATGTCAGGCTGTTATCATCCAGCAGAGGGGTCGGGAAAAGAATAGTCCCTGTCATAGACATAATAAATACATAGACGCCCAACGGCGCCGCCATATTTGTACGGGCAACATGCCGTAACTCTCATAAGTGGACAGAAGAAAAGATGCCTGACTATTTTGAGATTTTAAAAATCGTCGCACAATCCAAACCACATATCGGGGAATTACCTTTCACATGTAAGTCTGACCAGTTGTTTCTGGTTGTATTTGGTCATTATTTGTTTTGACAGCTAGTTGACCACCAAAGTCAGACTATTAAAAGCTAACGGCAATGCTCGTTATCTATGAAAACTGAGATTTTATAAAAGTTTACATGATTTTTATGAGGTCTGAGATTATATTATAGTTTATATCATTAACTGATCAAAATCGCAAGTGAGTCTTCCGTGCAATAAAGCCAGAGGACTTTGACAGGACAGCTCAGGCTGGCAGAAGTACAGATAGACCTAAACCGACTCAGGTCCGAAGAGCAGGTGATTTAATTGCCTGTCATCTAATCGTAGCTCATTTATATTTTTACCCCAGTTTAGCCAGTGGAACCAGGACAACACAAACCTCAAAGAAGGCTGAAGAAATCCTGTCAGGGGACTGTTCTCTGCATTTCCAACAGGACCTCGTCTGCCTATTATCATTATGATGTTATTATACGACTTATATTATTATATGATTGTACTATTCACTAGCCTACTCACTTTTTTATTTGCTATTTTTATTTTATTGACTATATTATTTTACAATTTGTAATATACTATCTGCTATTTTATTCAGTTATTATATTAATAAAGTTGCCAGAGACAGTTAAATATAATGCTGTCCATTTAAAATAGAGACAATTTTGTCTTTTTTACTATAAAATGTCTATAAAGACATTTATTGTTGTGTTATGAATAATAAAGAAAATATTTGTGTGTTAAACTGCAAGCATAAGGTTTGGAGGCAACACGTAGGTTATAGAAATAGTAAATTATAAAAATGAAAAGAGCCTTAAGATAAATGCTTCAGATTAATAAGGTTCTGAGATGCAAATTATCTTCATATTTATTTGAAATTGTCCTGTTTCGTCCTCTGATGTGATTCAAGAGGAAAAGCTGAAGGCACGAGGGAAGCTAAAATGCGTTGCTGAAGAGAGAAAAAGCCATTTCCACAATTAAAATCGATGTGCACATTTCATGTACATTAAATTATATTACATTAGGAACGTCTCCACAATTATTAACCTTGAAAAATATACCAAATCTATGCTTGAGAAGCGTGAGTTTTCACAATAATGAATCATTTTCAAGTTCAAACTAGCGAGATTCTGAGTAGCCTAATTGGAGACAAAACCTTTTTCGTACTCCACGCAGATCATAAACCGTTGAAATCGGTTGAGAAATGTAAAGGTCGTGTTTGAGCAGTTCTCTTGAAGCATTCAAGACTGATCCTAGAGGATTGAACAATAAATTGTCCAGGCTGATTTTTTGATTTCATCCAATTTGTCATCATTAAAGGGTTAGTTTACCCAAAAATTCTGTCAGTAATTACTCACCCTCATGTCGTTCCAAACCTGTAAGACTTTCATTCATCTTCAGAACACAAATGATGATCTTTTAAATTAAATCTGAGAGGTTTCAGATTTAATTTTTTCAGGTTTCAGCTCTTCATAGACAGCTACACAACGACAACTTTCAAGCCCCAGAAAGGTAGTAAAGACATCATTAAAGTAATCCATGTGACTCCAGTGGTTTAACTTTGCTATGTTTGCAAAAAAATATACAGTTTACCACTTTATTTACAAAATATTAATCTCCAGCCCGGGTTCACGAGAGCACCACAGCACATGTGTGTTGTGTTGATGTGAGAGCAGACGCTGCGTGAATGTGCGTCGAAGATTAATATTTTGTAAATTAAGTGGTCAATTATGTTTGGTTTTTTTTGCGCAAACAAAGCACTTAAAAAAATTGAGGTTAAACCACTGGAGTCACATGGATTACTTTTAATGATGTCATTACTACCTTTCTGGGACTTGAAAGTGGTAGTTGCATAGACTGAATGGAGAGACAGAAAGCTCTCAGATTTTATCAAAAATATCTTAATTTGTGTTCTGAAGATGAACGAAGGTCTTACGGGTGTGGAACTACATGAGGGTGAGTAATAAATGACAGAAATTTCATTTTTGGGTGAACTAACCCTTTAATGTTGTATCTGCAATGTATTGGCTGTTGGCCACCATATAGATTTATTTGATGAATTAATAATCAATTAATTAAATAATTAATCAGCTTGATGTGGCTAAATATAGTCATTTTTGTCTTATTGGAGTACAAAAAAAATTGTAAATTGTAAACATGCCTTTTAATTTCAAGTATTTGAAACCTGATATACAACTAGAAAACCACCCCAGAAATATCTATATCTATAAATGATTTTAAAATGATAATAGTAATGGAAAAGCATTGATCAGAGTGGGCTGGAAGTCCATCTAACGGTCCGTGATTCTGTAGGTGTTCATCAGAGAGCTGATCTCAAACGGCAGTGATGCGCTGGAGAAACTGCGGCACAAGATGATGACAGCAGGAGGAGATTCAGCAGCGATGGAGATTCACCTGCAGACGGATGCAGCCAAAGGCACCTTCACCATCCAGGTATCTTCAGCCCATGTGACTCGAGACAGAATCATGGATCAGAATCAGATTAATAACATCATATTCTGTTACCCATCACTTTATTTAAATACTCGAGACCGATAGTGTTTTGAGGGAAGAAGATGAAGAACAGCTTTTCTTTTGCCAATTTGTGTAATTTCAAAGCTGTTTTCAATTTATGAAATAAAACAGATACTTGACACGAGGGGTTGAACGACTTCAGATTTTTCAAAGCGGACATTTATGTGATGAAAGTCGAGTCAACGTCGACTAGTTGCTGATGACGTCATTAATGAACAAATAAGCTATTTTATTGATAAATCACAGAACAGTGTTGACAATACATTTCTGCGCTACTAAATGTTTGTGTGAACGTGATCTGCACTTGATGTGCACGCTATTGTCTGTGTGTTACAATGCAGCAATGCATTAGTTTAGAATGGCGATTAACTTAAGTGTACAATAAGCTGTTTAAAACGTGCATTCACCCATCAATACTGAGCATCCAGATGGTATAATCAATCATATCTTGTGAAGTGCTTTTGGAGTAAGCATTTATTTGTCATTTTAACTGTTTGGAAACTATGGAAGCCCGTTTCCGCCACTAAAAAAAAAAAAAAAAAAAAGAGTAATTGCGACTTTTTATCTCAGAATTCTGACTTTTTATCTCGCAATTGCGAGTTTATATCTCACAATTGCGAGTTATAAAGTCAGAATTCTGAGATATAAAGTCGCAATTGCGTGATATAAAGTCAGAATTCTGAGATATAAACTCGCAATTGCGTGATATAAAGTCAGAATTCTGACTTTTTTTCTCGCAATTCTGACTTTTTTTCTCGCAATTGCGAGTTATAAAGTCAGAATTCTGAGATATAAACTCGCAATTGCGTGATATAAAGTCAGAATTCTGACTTTTTTTCTCGCAATTCTGACTTTTTTTCTCGCAATTCTGACTTTTTTTCTCGCAATTGCGAGTTATAAAGTCAGAATTCTGAGATATAAAGTCGCAATTGCGAGAAAAAAAGTCAGAATTGCGAGTTTTTATCTCAGAATTCTGACCTTTTTTTTTTTTTTCGCAATTGCGAATATATCTTTTGACTTACTCGCGGGCACCATAGGTCATAGGAAACCAAGATGTGAGAGCTGCAGCACATGCTAGTAGCCTTTCTATTTTCTTCATCAGCGTTTCATGAGGATAAGGTATGAAGAAAGTTTCTATTTTAGCCTGATAATCTTGTTCGGGTTGAATGTGTTAAAATGTTTTTGGCAAGTATACGATTTACCAAGTGTTCTGGGCTTATTATTTTATGTAACCTGATCTTACATCGTATAAGTGGCTTTATATGTATTGAGTGATACTGTATATCGTATCCTGAGGTTTAATATTGTACCCAAACCGAGTGAGGTTTGCATCAAGACAAGAGATTCTTTATTAAAATTGTTTTTGATGATTTTTTTTCTGGCTTATATACTCGGGTCTAGGCCTAATAGGCCTACCAGCCTGTGTTTGCGCTTGTTAATTTCCATTAAACGGGTTTTCGCAGGATGGACGACTTAATCTCATTTTTGAGGGAGAGAAACATCCCAACTACAACGATAGAAAGGCTAGAGGAGGATAAGGTAAGATTTAAAAAACTGTTAAACCCACTGAATAAATAATAATAAAAAAATGGTTCACCCAAAATTAAAATGATCATTTTTTAATATTATTAACATTGAGTGGCATGGCATCTGGTGCACAGAATTCATTGGCACATGCTGCTAGGTACATCTAGTTTTCATTTGCATGTGCTAACTAGTGGATAGTTGTCATGTGCCACTGACATTGTTGCAGTGCATGTTGCTATATGTTGTAGCACCTCCAATCTCGAGTGACACATGCCACTCTCTGCGGAGCATTATGTAGTTGGTGTAACATACGCACTTAATGGCAGAAAAATATTTACTAATATGTTGCTTTCAAACACATGGTTTATTATATACCAGTTAATTTGTGCAACCATTAGGCTTCTCCATATGTTTAATATAAGTTTTTTTTTTTTTTTGCTTGTCTTAGGCATGTTGGTATTTAAAAAAAGTTTTAAGCCAGTTATTTATATCTTTTGTTGTAGTGTGTCAGTTAGAAATCAGTTTACATATGCACACATTCCCTTTGCCATTAATTGTAATAATCCAGTGAGATTTCTGACAACAGCTGGTGCTCCACACAGAGGTCTAATCTCGCCTTCATCAAGTCCATCTGG
Source organism: Mylopharyngodon piceus (assembly GCA_039654765.1). Lineage (NCBI taxonomy): Eukaryota > Metazoa > Chordata > Actinopteri > Cypriniformes > Xenocyprididae > Mylopharyngodon > Mylopharyngodon piceus. The sequence continues at coordinate 9,387,854 of CM077457.1, read as the reverse complement.
GATTACATGAAAACCGTAACTTTGGTAGAAGTTAAAGTCAATGTTTAGAATATTACCTGAGTAAAAGTTGTAAAGAATGAAAAGTATTTTTTTAAAATATTGAATGTACTTAAGTATGAAAAGTACAAGTGAATTCAAAATAGAAAAGGAGCAAATAAATATAAAAAAATTGCTCTATACACAGTTTGAGCAGCAAGATTGTGTACATAAGAAAACATTTTTTGCAAATATGGAATCTGAATCTGAATAGGCATTTAGATTCTTTAGTTACACACTTGACTGTTTTAATGAGTGAGTGAACTGAATCATTCATTCAACCAATTCATTCAAAAGGATTCATTCACCAAAGGGAAACACCATCCAGTGCCATTTAGAACTATTTTTGTGGCCAAAATATAGCAAAATGTGCAATATTGTCTAAAATGTAAAAAAAAAAAGTTATTCTAAGTTAATTCTAACTTCATTAAACTTGTATATTACAATCTAACTTTCAAACGCCAAACCACTGATTCATCAAACCTGCTTTCCTGCAGTCTGTTCATCCAACTAGTAAGTAATGAATGTGATTTAGAGAAATGTTTTGTAAATGTATAGTACATTTTATTAAGGAAATGTAGTGAAGTAGAAGTGAAAGTTGACAGAAATATAAAAACTCAAGGGAAGCACAGAATCTCCCAAAACATACTAAAGGACTGTAACGAAATATTATTTGTTACAACACACCACTGCATGAAGAAACAGAAATAAACTGAGACAGACTAAATCCAGAAGAACTGTGGCAATGTCTCCAGGACACTGGAGAAAGCTGAAAGAAAGCTTCCTGCAAAGCTACAGAAATGTGAATTTTTAGGCACTTGTGTAAAATTACAGTAATGTGAGGATGCTTTTGTGACAAAACATCTTTTGTCCAAGGTACACCAGTGCAATTTTACAGGAAGCTTTGCATGCAAGTTTCTTCAAGTGTCAAGCATTTTATTTTTTTCTGTTACTTGATGTAATCTTAGATGGATGATGGTGAGATCAGATCTCTGTGTGGAGCACTAACTGTTGTCAGACTCCTTGTGCATACATAAATCTCACTGGATTATTACAATTAATGGCAAAAGGAATGTTCAGAAATGTGTTTCCTGATGTAAATAAATGTAAATATGTTTACTGATATTTACCGACATTATCAGATTTCCAGTGTAAACAGATCCAAAAGTAGCCCAATCATGTTTTCAGGGGGAGGGGGGATTACCACGGTAAAGAGAACGTATCAGTGAGGGGGTCACTTCAACCTGCAGACTTGAAAAACAACCTACATCAACAGTGTAAAAGTAGACCAATTCTTGGGAACACTGAAGATGTCATGCAGCTTATAGTCATATGGAAGTAAACAAGGAGGACATTAAAGTAAGCGATTATGATTTTTGATTATTTATAGTGAAAAACAAAGATATGACAAATGCTTTTTGAAACTTATGTTATGAGCCCTAATGTTTTGCTTGATGTGTTCTGACACATACCTGTCTTGATAGCATTGGTTATGTAAAATCATTGAAGTGGCTCCCATGAACATTGAGTCGTGATGAATGTTGATCTGGAGTGATGTACAAGTCAAATTCTGATATGACTGTTCAGAATAGGGGGGTATTTTTGTTCCGTATTTCCAAATAAATAGATTATGATCTACAAATAAATGTAAAGAGAGAAAAAAATTGTATGCACAAGTAAATAGAACGAGATCCACAAATATATATTTTAGGAGTTTAACAAAAGTTAATAGAAATCACAAATAAATAAAATGAGATTTGCTAATAAAAAAAAAACCTATTCACGAATGTTTTTATATCATAAGCACAACTCTGCCTGCATTAATTTGTGAATCTCCACCTGTACATTTGTGAATTGCTTTCTGCGTATTTGTGGATCGCTGCACGCATTTGTGGATCTCTTTCTGCGCATTTGTGGATTTTGAAACAATACTCTAGCCAATCAGATAATGGTCACATTACGATGACCAATCGCAGCACATTCTCGCTACAACCAATCGCATTTTGCTTTACGGTCATGGGCGGTCTCATCCTGCATTGGTAAAGAAAAAGATATTTAAAATTTAGATTTCGTTAGACCATTAGACTGTGTGTCAAGCCAAACTATTCTTTTTTATGCACCATTTGAAAATGCCAGAGAAACTGTGCTCTCTGTTATTGGGAGCAACGCTATATCGTATACAGACGCATTATTGAAGTGTCATGTTATTCTGGCTAGAACAGTAAGCATCAATTATTAACTTAACTGGACTCAACCTTGTGATAAACAATCTATTTTCGCGATCTATTTTATCACACAACAGCCAACAGCATTTCCATTTATCAGTCAAACATTTTAATGACCGATATGAGCAGCATGCTAGCTGTAAAACACTAGTGTCTTAAGTAATATTTTAAACATTAATGAAAATTCAGTTCCTGGAGGGCCACAGCCCTGCAAAGTTTAGTTCCAGCCCTAATTAAATGCACCTGATTCAGCTAATCAAGTCCTCCTAATCGAAGGCTACAGGCATGTTTATTGGAGCAGGGTTGGAACTAAACTATGCAGGGTCTGCGGCCCTCCAGGAACTGAGTTTGACACTGAGTTTGTTGTAATCGTTATCATTGTTTGTAGAGAAGATAGTCTACGTGGGTTCTTTTTAAACTTGACAGGTTGTTGAATTCCAAATAGATTATGCATTTCATTTCATTTTCCAGCAGTCAAACACTTGAAATGATTACACAAATATTTCAAATGAATCCGACTTAATCATTTTTGATTGTAAAAGGTAGCTACAGCAACCAAAATAAATACAAACGTGTATTTTTCAGCATTACAACATTTTTATTTGCATCCACTCACAAAAACCATATACACGCTGTAGTTATGAGTCTCATACTGACACATCACTGATGGTCATTCGGGTTCATATTTGGTATTATGGTATTGTGCAAGTGTGGAATACTGTATTTCAGAAGTAGAATAGGTTATCTGTTCTGCCGGTGTCGCACCGCACTCATTGTGGACAAGCTGCATTTACATGACCCTATTAATGTAAACCATTTATTTATAACGATTATAATGTCTACTATTTGCTGCATAGCACCGGGCTGCTCGCATCAGCTAGAGAATTCATGTTAACCTGATTTACTGATCCTGTTGGCAATATAAAGAAGCATTATACTCCAGAAAATCTTTTGTGTTGTGGACCCCGTCCGAATAATGGCCAAAACTTTACTGATGAGTTTCATGAAGTTTTATTGTACATCAGCAACCATGAAATGTCAATTTTTAACTCCACAAAATCAGCATAAGGGCTTATGCCTTTTTGAGAGGTGCTTGATAAACCTGTAAATGTTATATCCATAAGAGAACTTAATTTGCACGCACTACTGTTCATTATTGTCATGAATCAGTATAATTTGCCGATTCATTACTTAACCACACACGGTACTTCATCTCATTTCCAACTAAGCGCCCCTCTTTTGAATCTCTTTGAAATGAATCTGTTCCTGCCTGGTTGTAAAGCAAAAAGTAATTGGCTGTAGCAAACGTGCTGCGATTGGTCAGTGTAATGTAACCATTATATGATTGGCAAGAGTAGTCAGTGGGTGGAGAAAGTGATTCACAAGTGTATAGGTGGTGATTCACAAATTAATGCCAGGAAGAGTTGTGCTTATAACACATTTGTGAAATGTTTTTTATTAGCAAATCTCGTTTTATTTATTTGTGAATTCTGTTAATTTTTGTGAAACTCCTAACATATATTTGTGGATCTCGTTCTATGTATTTGTGCATACTTTTTTTTTTTTTTTTTTTTTTTTAATGAATCTATTTACATTTATTTGTGGGTCATAATCTATTTATTTGGAATTATGGAACAAAAATACCCCCATATTCAGACGGCGATACATCTGACCTGTATCGGATTTAGTAATGCATATGGAAGTGGCACAATTTGTTATTGAAAAGATCAGATTCCATGTGGTTTGTGCTGTTCACCCTGTCATGAGGGAAACAGATCTGACCAAAAAATAAACAGATTTGGGCCACATTTACCTGCAGTCTCAATGTAGCTTAATTCACTCAGAAAAAAAAAAAGAAGGAAAAAAAAAAAACATTATTTAGTAAGTTTTGGTTTATCTTGTGCAGACCTACATTACAATTATAGGGGCAGTTACAAAAATAAAGGGTTTGCGTAACCGATACAACTGTTAATGTGGTATCTCTAGTGAACACTGATACATTTATTTCTGTGAGTTTTCTCGAATGGGCAGTTTGTGTGATCAGAAATGTACAATAGGACTAGTATTGCATAACATTCAGTGGCACGTGCCACAAACTGAATACATCTTGAAAAATATAACTGATTTGTAAATGCATTTTTTTTTTTTTTTTTTTTTTTTAAACCACTAAATTATGCTGGGTACACACTAAAAGATTTTTGAAAACTTAAAAGATTTTCAAAATGTGAGAGACGAAAAACATGAGGATGGACAAATCCTAGATTTAACCGTTTTGCTCCTATAGTGTGTGGTGTGCCGTGATGTGAAAAACACAGCACACCACACACGAACAGATTTTCAACCAGAGTCCTGACCGTGAACACGAGAAATCTCCCAAAATCTCTGGAGACTTCAGAATAAACATGACGGACAATAGGCAGGAAGACAATTGTGTTGATAGTGTTTGGAATTATTTTGGTATGTTTTACAGGACACGTTGTATAAACACTCATGCTGTTGCAACAAATCGACAAGCTGATCCTCCATCTCTTCTGTCCAAGTCCATTTTTGTGCTGCCATGACTGCATTTATGCTTCTGTCTTCTGTCAGCTCGCTTTCTGATTGGATATTGTTTCTCCAAGCATGCGTGTGTTTGTCCTCGGGGTTCACCCCACACATCAGGATTTCTGATTCGCAATCAGGGCACCTCCAGTGTTCTTCTGAGTAGATTCAGTTACTCTTAACACACCTCACACCACAGGAAAATCTGATAAGATAATCTGTAGAACCATCAAGGTAATTGGGATATTACCTAGGATTGTCGGAAGGGGAGAAATCGGCCCAAAATCAGCCCGATTATCTTGTGATGTGTACCCAGCATTATGCTATTTAGTTAAGATTTTATGTAACACGTGCTCTGTAGCTGCTCACCTCATCTGTGAGTCACTACTTGGGGGTGCCAGTGAAATCTGGATATTGCACAAAGCATAGAAGGATGTGCCAATGGTTTTCACCCTTTTGAAATACCAGGATTTAATTGCCTGACAGAATAAAATTAAGACTTAACTTAAGTCTTCCTCTCTCTCACTAGTGAGAATTTATACTTCTCAGTTCTAACTTTTGTTTCCTTTTTCTCAGAATTGTGAGATGTATAGAGAGGTGGTATTAACATTTAAATTACATCATGGCATCTGATGCACAGAACCCAGTGACACGTGCCGCTTATTGACACACATGCTTATTGACACATCAGGTGGCACGACCGGTAGCATTTGCATGTGTCACTGACATTGTCCACCTCTGACCGACAGATAAGGGGATAAAAAAGTAAATAACTAGGCTAATTCAATTAAACACTTCAAAGTAATTTTTTTTTTCTAACAATCTGTTAGTTTGTGGCACATCTGTATTTTAGTGGCATGTGCTACTGAATATTTTGTAATACCAGTGCCTACTCTATGTTGGTTATTACACAAACTGCCCGTTCTAGAAAACACACAATATACATGTGACATGTGACCACAGATACCTCATTAACTGTCATATAATTTACAGTAAAACTTTATTTTCGCATGATGCTGGATGTAATACTTATCTGGAGATGTAGTATTTGACTTTCTGTAGCCACATTAATAGACATGCAGTTAATGGGCCTATTACCTACAAACTTGCATTGCATTGTGAAGAGGCAGTGTTAAGGTCAAGCACTCTTCTGAATGATCTTGAGACGAGGAGAAAAAAAAGATAAAAAAAAAGTGTCAATTACTGGTGGTATACACCCCTGCTGGTTGTTACCACTTTATATACTGTTTCACTTCTTTTTTTTTTTTTTTTTTTTTCAGTTGGGACCACCAGAAGTGTCTGTTCTTTTATAATTCCAGTTGACACAGCTGAACAATGTGGAAGCTTGTTTTTGCATCATGTGCCAGTGACATTGTTGCGGAACATGTCTACTGACACCTGCTATTGTCTGCGAAAGCATTTGATTGTATAACGTACACAGTGCAGAACAATATTTAATTATATTAGTTAAATGTTGCATTAATTTACTTTAAAACGTAAGAGTAAATGTCACAAACCATTAAAATGACATCTACTGTTCTGAAAAGCTTTATGATAGCTGACAAATCATTCAATAGTAACTATTATTTTTTTTTTTATTTTAAGGAAAACAACAGCTCATACATCTCATCTGTTTTCTCTTTTTTTTTTTTTTTCAATATTTATTTTTTTGTAAGAAATTTCTTAAATGTAGGCCTGTGATAAGTATGAATCAACCCAGGCATAGGCATACTGTAATTTCATGAATATCAACAAACATTTATTTAAATATTGCATAATAAGACAATTTTATTTATTTTCAGATTGATGTCAGTGTCCTCCTGCTAATGACTGATGACCAGATGAGAAGCTATTTTCCCTCATATGGAGATAGACTGGCAGTGATGGGGCTTTGTCGAAGGCAAGAAGGAGAGCCAGCTTACAGAAAGTCAAAGCTGTTTGAGCGTCTCAAATCAAAATTGACCAAAAGACAAAAAACAAATAATTCAGAAACTGAAAGCCTAAACCAAACAACTAGAACAAAAACTTCTCAGCGCACTGTGAGAAAAGTTGAAATTGGGTGGATGAACTATGATGGACAGGGCTTTGTTCAAATGAGGGCAAAAAAAGGAGGAGGAACAAGGAAGCTGAGTGTGCCAAAAGATTGGAAAAGAAAAGAACTGATGGAGGAGGCAATTCGTTTGTTTTTCCCAAATGGAAAGAATTCTCATGGCAGCATTTCAGAATACGAGTCGGATCTAACAAACTATCAGGAAGTGTCATTAGATGAAAAAACCACAGTGGGGGAAATGTATGATATATCAAAACTCACCATGATGAGGTTCTATCTCACAACAAAAAAGCGGGACAGGGAAGTGGAAATATCAGATTCAGACACAACGGAGGACTTGCACAATAAAAATCAGGATCAAAGTCTTCCCACTTCTTCCAACAAAATGACTGACTTCTTTCAAGCTTCAGACACTGATGTAATTTTTGTGGGAAGTGCATACAGTGATGATGTGTCTCCCTTACGTTCCACAGAGGACCTGCAGGATTCCGATGATCTGAATGTTCCTTTTCAAAGTTCTTCACTGATCTCACCAGATGATTTGGATACAAGCGATGTAGTGACTGGATTCAATGGAAACCTCACTGGACTAGATGAACAAATCTTAGATGACACTTTGCCTCTAAGCCCAGAACCCCCTGTTCCATACAAAAAAATTCTTGTTGTTCATCGTGGACAGATATTTTCTGAACTCCTTGCACATTTCTGTGATGATACACTGGAACATGCACAAACTGAAGTAGAAGTGAAGTTACTCCTGCCAAATGGGCAGTTTGAGATGGGCCATGACGTCGGTGGAGTGTTCAGGGATTGCCTGTCAGAATTTTGGCAAGAATTTTATGATCAGTGCACACTTGGGAACTGTTTTAAAGTTCCCTTTCTTCGTCATGATTTTGGGAAAGAAAAGTGGCAAAGTGTTGCCCGAATAATTCTGTTTGGCTGGAAGAAAGAGAAATATCTCCCAATCAAACTTGCACCTGTCATCTTCGAGCAAGCAATACAAGGATCTGTAAAAAGTGATCTGACTGACAACTTTTTGAAGTATGTCTCGGAAAATGAGCGTGTTGTTTCAGAAGGCTGCAGAACAGACTTCTGTAGTGCAGACCAGGACGAATTGCTTGAGATCTTGGACAACTACAGTTGTCGGAGAATTCCTACTGAAGAAAACTTCACGCAAATTTAGCAAGAACTGGCACACAAGACTTTGATTCAAGAGCCTGCTTATGTTCTTGAACAGTGGACAAGCATACTTGGACCTCTGAGCAAGGACCTTGGGGAAATCGAAGATGTGTATAGTGCACTACAGCCAACAGTAAGAAAAATTGTTAGATCTCTCAAATTCCCCGAAACAATGAATACACACCAGAAGGACATTTCAAAGCATTTGTCAGCTTACTTGCGGGAGTGTGATGCAAAACGACAGTCTCTGTTTCTGAGATTCTGTACCGGATCAGATTTGTTTATAGGCAAAACTATAACAGTTGATTTCACAGACCTTAAAGGGTTCGAGAGAAGACCAGTGGCACACACCTGTGGCTGTTTCCTGAGGCTTTCAGTGCACTATGACAATTACCCAGATTTCAGATCGGAAATGAATAAAGTCCTAGAAAGCAATGTCTGGGTCATGGACATCATTTAGTGGCGGAAATGATTTATGACCAGCACTCATGGTACCTGTTTTTCATGGCCTGAACATAGTAAAATTTACATACACTTACATTTATCATACGCATGCATGCATAAAGTAAAAATTACTTTAATTTGTTCACTTGATGCTGGGTATGTTTTTCTTGTTACTACTTTAATTACATTGTTTGTTATAATGTTTTAATAGGACCATCCTCATACATTTTATGTAATGTACTTTTTTCCCCTTTCCATTTAAACGGATATACTGTATGCATAAAACATTCACTTTAATTTGTCCACTTTAATCATTGTTGCTGGTTATGTTGGACATCCATTTTATTTATTAATTTTTTTTTTTTTGGGAGATTTTTTTTTTATACAGACATTTAATTGTAAAATATCCCCATTGTTTAGGTGCAACCTACATTAAACCATACAAATTGTTCATGTTGCCTGTAGTCAAATGGCTTTGAACTGTTCTTAAATTACCTTTGTGCTTGTTGCATTATTGTGAACCTGTTGTACATCCTATAGGTTAAACAGTTTTGAAATGTTAAACAGTTTTAAGAAATTTGTTCTATTGAAATAATTTTACTGTGGTTTGTTGCATTCGTCCTTGTATTTTTCTTTTTTCTTTTCTTTTTTTGTGCATTGAAGATGGAAAAGATACCACAAGCAAATAAATAATGCACATCAAAGTTTAAAGTAGTTGCTTCTCTTTTTTTAATTTTTTTTTTTTTTTTAATTTTAACCTTTTAAAATCTATTTCATGTGTAGCTCTGTAAAGGCAAACAAAAGCTGACAGCCAATGTATCATGTAAATGTAATCCAACCATTTTGGTTAAATTAATGTTACACAATCTATAGAATTACATTTTCATTCAATTATTAAAACCTGGAATAAAGAGTGTAATTTTGCTTGGCATAATACAAACAACACCAATTTACGTATAAATTCATATAAATTTTAATCACCTGCTCTGTAATCATTTCAAAGGTTCATCAGAGGACAAACATCCATCAGTTTCAAGCCATAAATATTTTATTCCTGAGGTTCAAAACATTTTGTACATCTGAAAAGCTTGCAGTGCTTAATGTGTATTTGAGTTAGACAGTAATGATATATCAACAGAAAATATGCAAAATATGTAGCTTGAAAAATTGTATACAAAAAAATCTGACATTTTTCATGCAATTGTTTGCACACACACACATATATATAATTATATATATATATATATATAATGTGTATATATATGTATGTGTGTGTGTATATATATATATATGTGTGTATATACAATATATATATATATACACATATATATAATGTGTGTGTATATATATATATGTGTGTGTGTATATATATATATGTGTGTGTATATATATATATATATATGTGTGTGTATATATACATATATATATATACACACACACACACACACACACATTATATATATATACACACACACATATATATATATACACACACACACATATATATATATATATATGTGTGTGTGTGTGTGTGTGTATATAGTCTTATATATATATATATATATATACACATATGGGCCAGAATTACTAACAGCTTAAGACAGCCATTAAAAAAAAACTACTGTCAGGATTTACTAAAGGGATGCAGTGAGGAATTAGCACTGAGAAGGCGGAGGTCATTATGAAAATGATCTATCTGTTCTTTAAGGTGTGCCTTGTCAGTAAATCAGCCGCAGAATTTTCCCCATCGGCATGTTTATGGAATTAAGCTCTAACGCTAATTTGCCCTGTTTAGTAAATCTGGCCCTAAATAACAAGACCTCCATTTGCCATAGCATGCTGGCCTCCTTTGTGCATGAATGTTGAAATTATGGAACAAATTATTCCTGCCGTGTGAAAACACAAATCATTAAAAATGTAAAATGTAACATCGCTATGATTTTTGTATAACCATGCACAGGGAATCATGATGGGAAAATATTAAAGGGTTAGTTCACCCAAAAATGAAATTTCTGTCATTTATTACTCACCCTAATGTCGTTCCACACCCGTAAGACCTTCATTCATCTTCAGAACACAAATTAAGATATTTTTGTTTAAATCCGATGGCTCAGGCCTGCATCGCCAGCTATAACACTCCCTTTTTCAAGGCCCAGAAAGCTATTAAAGACATTTAAAACCATTCATGTGACTACAGTGTTTCAACCTTAATATTATAAAGCGATACTTACTGGATACTTACAGTAGGCTCATGGAGCTTGGAGTCTAATTATGTCCACAGCATATGAACCAGGATCCCCAGTTGAAGTGGAGTTGGTATTGGTACATGGAGTTGGTACAGTTGGTATTCTAAAGAGACATGAGAGAAAATTAATACATTGTATGTGATTATTAACCCTAAACAGATCACAGAGACTCCCATTTAGTTGTCACACAGGAAAGTGGTCACATACTGTAACTAATGTAAACTAGTAAATATGAGGCAGTGACAGAAATAAACTTTTCCAATAAGCAATTTTAGTCATCTTTTATCCAAGTATTTTAAATATAACCAATAAATTCAGTTTTAATAACCAGACACATAGGGCTGTTATCAATCAAATGAAATAATTATCAACAAAATCCATCTTTGAATTTCATATGCTGCATCAGAATTGCCATTGAGATGTACTTACACAGATTCAATCTGTTATATATCTAGTTCAGTCATTAAACACTAGATGGTGCAGACTTGATGGTCCTTAACGCAATCTGATAATATCCACAGAGTTAACTACTTGGCACAAGCTGATTGCATATGCAGCCAATAGGCTTGCTCCTTTATGTTTAAATGGCTGATTAGCATTCACTAGAGCAGTCGCAGCGCGCTTTCAGAGTTCCTCTGAAACCCTCCACCTTCCCCAGCTGGGTCAGCTCCACCTGTATAGACCTGCTACGGGGTTATTATATATGCTATTCTTGCAGCAGCAGCAGTATTGGGCTAGTTACTCAAAAAATGTAATGTATTACTCATTACTAGTTACTCATTACTTATTACTTTCTGGCAACAGTAATTACTTACACTACTAGTTACATTACTTTTTCTTCAAAATTGAAAGGAAACCGCCATTAGGTGGCATAATGTCACGGGCATGAGCCAGTAGTTTTGTAAAGGCTTGTAAAAGCAAACTATGGGCAGTGTTGAGGGTAACTCATTACTTTTTTCAAGTAACTAGTAAAGTAATGCATTACTTTTTAATTTACAAGAAAATATCCGAGTTACTTTTTTTCATTTAAGTAACTCCAGTTACTTTATTTTCCCATTTATTGACTGACAGCTCTCCTGTCTCCATGCTGAGAGAAATCAGGACAGAGTAAGTGCAGAGGCCTTGTGTGCGTTGTGTAAACATAGTGTGTATACTATACTAGATACTATAACAGATTTAGTATGCCTCAAAATGAATAAAAACAGTGAAATGCAAACTCAGAACATGACGCAAACCTATATTGAATATGTTAAATAATACAAATATCCTATATGTATTTAATCCTGTTATAATAACCAGTGTCTTTGCTGTTTCTTCAGTTTGAAAGGTTTGTTTGAGCTGCACTGTCTACTGTACAGACATGAATTTACATTACCTTCAGCCTCGGGCTTATTCATTTCACTTTTGCCATAAAAGGGCGTTTACATTTGCCAAAAATAGAGTTTTCTATATTAAAAACAAACAAGCAAGCCCAGCCCAGATTTAAAAAGTAGCTCAGTAACGTAATTAGTTACTTTTTTGGTAGTAACAATACTGTAATGCATTACTTTTAAAAGTAACATTCCCCAACACTGACAATGGGTAATGGATTTTTGAGCAATAAGCAGGATGCAAACCTCAGGTGCCTATATGGTTCAAGGTTTCAAGACATATCACTATAAATCACATTTATCACTATAAAAGGCAACAATAATAAAAATTATCATAATTAAAGTGAAATAAAACTTCTGCTTACGTTTAATTGTGTCTTAGATACTCTTGATTTGGTGTGATGTCCTTGATCTGCTTGTCACTGAACAAGGACAATGGAGCCTTTGAACAGAGATTTTAAATTTTAAACAAAAATTTAAATACTTATGTTAAAAAAAAAAAAAAAAAGGTATAGGCTATATATACCTCTAATCTGGAGCTCTCGAGTTCATCCTCTCCATCCTCTTGAGATGATGACTGATGCCATGTTTATATCCAGATGTACAAGAATGGTGTCATTTTTCTTCTAGAAATGTTATTGTGAGCATTAAGTTAGAATGTTAGATCAAATACCAGCCATGGACAGCAAAGTCATATTTTGTAGTGTTATGTCACTGTTTTAAGAATTAAAACAAAGGATATGTACTGTATATTTTGTATTTTGTATTGATCAATTAATAGAATATGGAATATTCTATAAATAATATGAAAAGTGTGCTCACAGTTCAGCCATCAATACTGTTTGTTGCCTCGTGAATGGTTGTGACCTTTAAGAAAATGGGAAAAGCAATTACATGTTTAAACATTCAGGAGGCAACTTCAAATATCACTGTGTTAAGTGTAACAAAAGAATTCAAGACAAACGCAAAAGGATGAAGACAGATTATTTGAAATCTTTACATTAACGGGCAGGTGGTAGTTGTTAGAAATGCTAACTTTGGATTTCCTACAAGGTAAAGACAATAATGATGAAGACTTACTCTTTAATTAGCACAGCTAGCCAGCTTGAGGCCATTCCTTTTCCTTTCAGAACTCTGAGGTTCCCTCTTGTGGTTGCAGACACAGATGTAAATTTAATGCAAAAAAATATATGATTAATATTATTATTATTATTATTATTATTGCAACATTACATTCAAATAGCTTATAATGAGGAGAGTAGGCTAATATACAATTTTCTAGTCCTCCAAGTCCAGTCCTTGAAGGATCAGTTCACGAAGTTGGAGGTAAAGGTCTGTAATTTCATAAACATCATCTGGCATGACAAGGTTATGCTCAGCCATGAGTTCTACACATAGTTGAAAGACATCTTCATCACAAGGATAGTCTTTAAATAAACACTCCTCCTGGCAAATACTCAGTTTCATTTCTGCAACTGGATGCAAGTAATTCTGCACGCCATATAAGATGGGAACAGCAAACATGATTGAAGGTCGACCACTGGGGGCACGTGGATTGTGAGTTGGCCGTATCCTGTGGCTATTCCAGGCACTGACCGTTTCATCTAGCTCTTCCTTCAATAAAGAAAAGAAATAGAAAAAAAAAGTAATAATTGTTAATCATATTGGTGACACTTTACAATAAGGTTCCATTTGTTAATGTCACTTAATTTATTAACTTGAATGAAAAATGAACAATACATTTATTACAGTATTTATTAAATTTGGTTAATGACAATACAGTCATTCATTGTTAGTTCATGTTAATTCACAGTGCATTGACTAATGTTAACAAGCACATTTGATTTTTAATAATTCATTAGTTCATAAAACATAAACTAAGATCAATAAATGCTCTATAAGTATTCTTTATTCTAGTTCAGGTTGACTAAAGTAGGCTACTTAACTAATGTTTTAATCCAAGTTCAATACTCTTTATAACCACTGTGAACAAAATGTGTTACCTGAATGAAATGCAGGAAGCAAAACTGGATAAGAGATTTATCAATAAAAGTGTCAACAAAGTGTCCATCTTCTTTTAGTTGGTCAAAATGATCCATCCAAAACTGTATGCACTGGCTTCTCAAGGTGGACCACCATCGTTCAATTCTCTGGTTCCCAGTGCTTGGACCAAGTGTGACACATTCTGCACTTGCAGTGTCTCTGAAGAATGTTTGCATCTCTGCAATATGAGTATTTTCAGTTCCATGGTCGATGCGAATTCTTTGTGGGCATCCTCTGTTATCAGCAACAGCTTGTATAAAATAACCTGCAATTACTCGTGGGTTATTATTTGTTTTGTACGCTTCAAGCCAGATCATTTTTCTTGAAAAGCCATCTATGCATCCGTTTATGCATATTCCGTAAGGTTTTAATTTATCATACCCGTCTATATGCCAAACATAATTTGGCCCGCGACTGTTATACACGCGTCGCCGCAGACGCCCATGCGCCCGTAGATCAACTCCTTGTCCATCTAACAGTCGCATCAACTGACGGACAGTTTCTCTGTCTGTAACAATCCCGGACATCCAACATTTCTGGTGCATCCAACGATAGCCGTGCTGCCGTCCTGATGTCTGAAGCTGTTGGTGTATAAAATGTGCAACTTCAGCTTCGTCAGTTTTATTGCGCCTCCGCCACAACTGATTCCTGCATAATGTTCTCTCTAATGTCCGGAGACTAATCTTTATGTTATGTGTCTCCTCCAGTAAAATCAAAATTTCTTTATTGGTAAATCCGCGCTGAAAATAATCCTTTATGAGGTCTTCCATTTTATGTAGAATAATAACGAAGCACCAATCCTAATGGTCAGTCGCAATGAAAGGCAACGCAAGCAAAGTAAGAAGTCAGAATTCTGACTTTATAACTCGCAATTGCGAGAAAAAAAGTCAGAATTGCGAGAAAAAAAGTCAGAATTCTGACTTTATATCACGCAATTGCGAGTTTATATCTCAGAATTCTGACTTTATATCACGCAATTGCGAGTTTATATCTCAGAATTCTGACTTTATATCACGCAATTGCGAGTTTATATCTCAGAATTCTGACTTTATATCACGCAATTGCGAGTTTATATCTCAGAATTCTGACTTTATAACTCGCAATTGCGAGAAAAAAAGTCAGAATTCTGACTTTATATCACGCAATTGCGAGTTTATATCTCAGAATTCTGACTTTATAACTCGCAATTGCGAGAAAAAAAGTCAGAATTGCGAGAAAAAAAGTCAGAATTCTGACTTTATATCACGCAATTGCGAGTTTATATCTCAGAATTCTGACTTTATAACTCGCAATTGCGAGAAAAAAAGTCAGAATTGCGAGAAAAAAAGTCAGAATTCTGACTTTATATCACGCAATTGCGAGTTTATATCTCAGAATTCTGACTTTATAACTCGCAATTGCGAGTTTATATCTCAGAATTCTGACTTTATATCACGCAATTGCGACTTTATATCTCAGAATTCTGACTTTATAACTCGCAATTGCGAGAAAAAAAGTCAGAATTGCGAGAAAAAAAGTCAGAATTCTGACTTTATATCACGCAATTGCGAGTTTATATCTCAGAATTCTGACTTTATAACTCGCAATTGCGAGTTTATATCTCAGAATTCTGACTTTATATCACGCAATTGCGACTTTATATCTGTTCAGCTACTGATCAATATACACTCAAATTATTGTGTGTAGGTATGAAACAGCTTCACAATCAGTCTTTTCAACCACACAGTATCATTATTTCTGTGCTACAAATATTCAAATTACCACAGAAGTACTGGGATAAAAGTTTATAGTTCAGATATAAACACTGATGTCTACAGTAGAGAAAAATAGAGCAAACCACCTTTTGAATGTATCTTGACGCTTCAAATAAGTTACATTGTTAATCCAGTAGGTGGCGACAAGTGACTGTTAAAAAATGTATTTGTCATTGAATCATTCATTCAAGAGATTTGTTCAAAAATGCGGATTCATCCAGTAATGAAAAAAGTGAAGTCTTTGAAACAAACAGAGATCGTGATTGCATGTCATGTGTGGGCCTCCGTAGAATCATTCAAACCGATTTTTATAAAATAACTCATTCAAATGAATTAAACATTTTTTTAAATAGACTGCAAGCAATTAATATTTTGTCAGAACCTCTAGTAAATTACATGTTATTTTGTTTGGTTGTCTTTTCAGAATCGTAGGAGAATCATGATCTCTGTTTCAAAGAAAAAAACAAAAACAAATTGTGATTCTCAGTTTATCCAGAATCGTGCAGCTCTACTTGACACTTTTTAGTCATACAAACGAACAATTAATGCAACGTGAGCGGATCTAAATGTAATGTCACAATTGAAACTTTTCATTCATTTTCACATTTCACTTTAATCACCACAGTCATATTGGATTTAGTTTATTTGTGCTGGGGCATTTTTTTTGCCCCTGTGTCCTGAATTTGGAGGGCATTTTTGTTAATTTTGGTGGCATTTCTGACCCTAATCTGCACTGATCTCATACATGGCCTCTCTGCAGTCCAGCTGAAGGAAATCAGTTGTAGCAGCGGAGCACTTTATTCCCTGTGTAGAAGGTGTTGATCAACATGTTTATGCTCTGATTTGTAGGACACTGGTGTTGGGATGAACAAAGAGGAGCAAACTCCAAAGTCTGCTACTACAGAAACTAATAGACTAACTAATGTAAGTAAAAAAAACGTCCTCAAACAATTATTGACAAAACATAAACAGTCAGAAATACAATAAAAACGAGGAAAATTACAAACAATAGGACAAATGCAATACAAATAAAATATTATGACAGTGACGTTACATGATTTGACTGATTTGGATGTAATGTTTGTGGAGAAAAGCGCACTGATTTAAAGGAAAGGAACGTGATGCGGCACAGTCGTTTTATCTTGATCATCGTGTTTTCATAATCATTGGAAGCCAAAAACTAATATTAGATTCATCACACAGCCCTACTTTTATTAGCATCAGCAATCAGAAAGGAACTGGAGATCTCGGCCAGCTTTTGTCATATTTGTGGGTATTAGACCATCTTTAGGCATCTTGAGGTTGAGACAAAGCAAACATCTGAATAAAATGAATCACATTTTGATGTTTTACTCACTGAGTTTTGTGTGTCTGCAGCTCTGGAGTGTTTGAGATCGCAGAAGCTTCAGGTGTGCGTCAGGGGACTAAGATCGTGCTTCATCTTAAAGACGACTGCAGAGAGTTTTCTTCAGAAGATCGTGTCAAAGGTCTGCAAATCACTTCAAACCACATACAATGACATCAAACATCACATGCTCAAAGAAGAAACTCATTTATGTGACTTTGTTTCACAGAGGTTGTGACTGAGTACAGCAACTTTGTCAGTTTTCCCATCTTCCTGAACGGACGGCGACTGAACACCCTGCAGGTGTGTGAAGTCTGTTGATA
The DNA here is from genome assembly GCA_039654765.1 of Mylopharyngodon piceus. Classification (NCBI taxonomy): domain Eukaryota; kingdom Metazoa; phylum Chordata; class Actinopteri; order Cypriniformes; family Xenocyprididae; genus Mylopharyngodon; species Mylopharyngodon piceus. The sequence continues at coordinate 9,370,298 of CM077457.1, read as the reverse complement.
AATGACCTTTGACCTTCCTGATCATCGGTCCTGACCTGTTTTTCTCTCTCTGAAGGCACACAACAAACCCCGCTACACGCTGTACTGCCGCGCAGACGCCCCAATCAATGTCCGCAGCATCTTCTAAGTGTGAGACAACGGCTGAATCAGACAAATACACAGTGACTTTAGTGTTTCTAGTGTAGCTTACAGTCTTACTCTTTAAAGCAGCTAAACCACTATAACTCACATGACTTACTTTAGGTACCCACTGAAAATAAATGTACCCTTAATTAAAGAATTTAAATTACTCTGAAAATGAAATACCCTTTCAGTAAGTATAATACAGTTCGCAATCTCTCTGCAGGTTCCCTTGTCAGATATTTCTTAATATTATAAAATATTACCTATTAAACGTATAATATCTAAAATAATTTAACTACAAAATGACAACTGAAATATGCATTTAAAACATTTATATATATTTTAATTTATATGCAATTATATGCATTTAAACATAAGCTAAAGTATGTACATAATTAGAAAAATTGCACATGCATTTAAAAATCAAATATTTATTTACATATTTTAAAATTACAATTAAAATGACAATTAACCTGTTACATCATTTAACAACTGTCTGATGAAGAGCCATACGGCTTGAAACGTCACATATTTGTTAGAACATGAAATAAATGTTTTTTATTATTTAACAACTGAAATGTGGATTTAAAGCACTAATTCACACATTTTAATTTATATGCAATTATATACATATAAATATAAATAACAGTATGTACTTAATTAAACTGCACATACATCATTTAAAAAATCAAGCATTTACATTTTAAAATACATTATGCATATAAACATTTATCAAAATTAATTATCCTGTTTCATGATTTAACAACTATGCATTTAACAACAAATATGCATTTAAAACACTAATTTGTACATATGTAACTTGTACAAAATTTGTACAAATTGTAACTTAAATTACAAAATGTACTTAAATTAAAAATTGCATGAAGTATTTACATAGAGCTATATAACAATGATTAGTTTTCTGTCGATGAATGTATCCAAACAGTTGCTCACCTGTCTAACAAAACACATGATATATTAAAGCGTTTTTGGTGTTTCCATGGTTTCTACAAAATAAAAACAGAAATCAACGGTAACGCGGGTATGATGTCATTGATAGGTGACGCACGGACACGGTCCGTATCCTGGTTAAAATTACTTATTTCTCTGGATTTAAACATTCTTGGAAACATTTGGGATAATGTAAGTACACAAGTCAAGAAAATATATGACATTGTTCTAGTGGTTTTGGGATATTTTAATCCAAAAATCTTAATATTGTGCCTTTAAGTAGTCAACATTTAAAATTAAAATAACTTAAATATACATTATTTAATTTATATGCATTATGCAGTTGTGTGCATTTCATTTGAATACAAATTAAAACATTAACTGTTTTAATTGTACATTTTTTGAATTATACATTTTATTTAATATTCAGCTGTGTATCTGATTTTTATCTCACAAATCACTTTTGTTCTTACATAGATAATCAAACCAAATTAATATTTCATGTCCATTTATTTGGTGATCAGCATGTAATAAATCCTAATGATTCTTTGTTTTGTTTTGATGCCTGACTGACTGCATTACCCTGTTTGTAAACATGTGAGCAGAAACCGTCCATGTTTGACGTGAGTCGTGAGATGGGATCCAGTGTGTCTCTGTACAGCAGGAAGATTCTGATCCAAACCAAAGCCACAGACGTCCTTCCCAAGTGGCTGCGCTTCCTGCGAGGTCAGATGAGCGTCCATATATCTGCATGAAACAAATTTAAATGCATTGTTATATTAATGGAAATATGTTCAAAATAAAGAAAATTTGATCCCAATCAAGTTTCGTCTTGTGTTTGTGTTTGCAGGTGTTGTGGACAGTGAAGATATTCCTCTAAACCTCAGCAGAGAGCTGCTACAGGAAAGCGCTCTGATCACGGATAAACCTGCTGGAAATATGATGTTATGTCTTCTGCATTGAGCAAAAAACAAGAGTAACAAAAACAGAATTTATTACTTCATTACAAACCACAACAATCAATACAGAAATTATTGCTCACACATTTTCAGGTTTATACATCAAATGCTTAATATTACTATCACACTAAATCATTTAACATATTTCCAAATAAGTCATTTCTAAGGATGCTGATTCTGATCTCATTAGAAATCATCACAGATGTTCAGTGGAGATTTTACACCAATCAGGATCTAAACTAACAAATGGATAAAGTTTCTCATTAAAAGACTGGCCAGATGTCTGAGCACTGCTAAATCCACTCAGTTCGCTCCATCACCTGAACTTCATAGTAAAACACACTCTGGGATCATCCATCCATCGTCACCATAAAGATCTTTTTCATCAAATTTGTCATCTTTACCTTCTTATGGTTCTGTGTCGTCATTCATCACTTCTTCCTCATCTTCAGGCCCAATGAGACGTGAATGAGCTGAATCAGCATCCAGAGTCACATTCACTGTTAAAATATTGAACATTTACAGATGGTTATATAATAAAATAATAACAATCTAATTTTTATAGTATTTTGCCAGAAATCCTGGTAACTTTACAGCATTAAATCTACTTTGTTGTATTAAGCTAAAATAATGTGATGTAATACTAGACCTATACTACTGTAATGCAGTTTAATTTTACATAAACTAAACAATTATCATGTCTTATGGTAACTAACTTGATTAAATAACTTAATTATGATACAATTCTTGACAACAAGGACATCACCAATTTTGAACCCTGCTTGTGTTGATTTTATTTGTGTTGCTTTTCTTTATAGATAGTTACATTTACAAGTTTAAATGTATAGTTTGTTGTTATGGCACATATAAAATAAATAACAATAAATTATTGAACTCAAAAATTGTCATAAAACATGAGTACTTTTTACTCACCCAAGTTTGTTTCTACATGTGTGATCACTAAAAACAGAAAGAAAAGTCCATAACAGAATTCATCAATAATGAGATACATTTTTAATATTATTCATCACTTGAAGTCCAGCAAAAACCAAGAACAGTTTACATATCTCATAAAAATCTATGATGAATTTTATTCATGTCATATGTGAATTCATATCCCTGACAGCAACATAGTGTTGTCGGCCCACATCTGGTCCGCGTATAATCCACATGTACCAGATGTGGGCCGGATCTGGACCACACCATGTTGCTGTCTGGGATATGCACTGTGTATTATTTCTTTCTTTTTTTTTTTTTTTTGCAGAATAGTAACGAATGAATAATTTAAAAAGCCATATAAAACAAATTCACCTTTTGGTGTCTTCTGACTCTGTAAAAGTTCATCAAGTTCTAAAGAAAGTTCAGAATAAAAGAGAAAAGAACATTAAAACTATATAATTTTTAATAAAAAACTACTGCAAATATTAATTATGAATTATTATAATTTAGATGTGTTTATTATAGAGTGTATTATCATCGCACATGTGCACATCTGGTAACTAAATAAATAATTTAAATACACGTGCATACAGTGTAAACAATTTCTGTGTATCTAAATTATCTCATTTAATTTATAAATAAATAGGCAGTGTGTTAATTGTTTTGCAGACCAAAGCAGAGTTCATAATTAATTAAGGGATAATTTTAATGTATGATGTGGAGGCAAAAAAACACTCGATGCAAAACCGACCATGTTTTATTCTCCTGTTCTCAGTCTGTAGTAGATCATGTTAAAAAAAAATAAATAAAAATTCAGAATAAAGACAAGAGAAAACATTATTAAATAGTTAACATCACTATGGAAGCTGGTTTCTGCCAAGATGGAAAAAAAAAAAAACAATTGTTTAAAAAAAAAGTTTATATCTCTCAGAAATTGAGGGAAAAAGTCTTAATTGTAAAATAAAAAGTCACAATTACCTTTCATATTTTTTCTTATTTCATAGCAGAGATGGGGTTCCATATAAAACAGTGTAAATGAATTGCAGATCAAAGACTTAATTAATTGATTAATTTTGAAGCATTATTGGTGTCAAAACTTCTACGATCTGCTGAGCCTTACGATGCTTTTGAGAAACACAGCCCCGGTCACCAAATAATGATCTAAGATATACTTTCCCTCGTGAATACATATTTACTATACTGATGAACTATTTTGTGGATGAAAAGAGACGATTAATAACAAATGAATAACTTTGACTTTTAGAAACAAAACACCATGTTGGACACTGTTAGTGGACTGAGAAATGAGTAAAACACGTGACCCGACTCAAATACCTCTGTATTTATGAACGAACAGCTATCAGTATTCCTGCAAAACCACTGAGCACAACTACAACTGAAACCAGGATGGCCGCTGTCCTCCAAAGATTAAACATGTTACCTGTAAAACAAAACAGAGACTTACACTGAGCACATTGTGTCCAGCCAAACATTTATTTTTGTTTGAATAAAAATGATTAATAATGTACACAATGACACGTTTGTATGTTCCCATATAAATGTGTATGTTTGTACACACATTCACAGAATGAGTTACGATCAGTGGTTACAACAGACTTCTAGTTCCCAGCATGCTTTGCTTCTGACTGTTAAAGGAGAGTAAATGTTAAAATTAAGTGTTATTTCATGTGTTTTGCTCAATATTAATACAGGGGGAAATCTGTAAGTGTTTAATGTTCTATTGTTCTGGTATGTGTGAGTTTTTGGGGTGACCGTTATTGTGCTGAAGAGTAGAGCCTGAGGTTAGGGTGACGACTGGACGAACACCATCAAGACTATCATTACTTTATTTCAGAAGTAAAGTCTGTTCACTCTTCACACAGTGATAGTTTCTCTGTTAAATACTTCAGTACATGCAGGAGTGCTTGTGCTGTTAACTAGCTTGAAATTATGAAACATTTAAAATGTAAATAATTATAAAATACAAGAAATGTATTACATAATATATTTTTCTATATAGGTCTGTTTATACATGAGTAAATATTTATGCAATATATTACACATACAGTACTATATCTGATCACATAAATCTATATATAATGAAGTGTATTACTGAATATAAAATTACATACATTATGATATATTAGTAAATATATTGTCACGTATTTTTCAATATATGAAAAGTGGCAATTCCTTATGTATTATTCAATATATTATTAACAATATATTATTCTGTATATTTTTAAATATGCTGTTATCATGTAATATATTGATCATTCATATATATGGAAATATATTTTCTTTCTGTAAGGGCAAACTTTATTATTTAACTGAACTGTGCAATAAACGCACGTCTTTACAGGAGTGTTTTCTACTGTATTTACTTCAGCTGCTTAGACAATGTCAACAGTGTGACCCATTTCAGGGGCGGCCGAAATTTAAAAAAAAAAAAAAAATCAGTCAGAGCTATAGACGGTTTCTTCATATTTATTTACAAGTAAAGTTTTATCATTGTCTTTGTGGACGAGTGTCTTCAGGCTTTGACTGGTTCTTTTGTGGAGGATGTGATGTGATTTTTGATGTCAGTAGATTTTAATTGTTTACTGGTTTATAATTAGCATTTGTGATGTAATTATTTAGCATAAATTTACTAAAGCACACATCTCACTGTAACAGGCTAAATCTTTCATTCTAAATGTTTCCTTGTATATAATCGTCTCAGAACACAAAGATTTATTTAGTTCTTATGAGAGTTTGACAGTAAAAATCAACTGTGAGAAACACAAAGACTGAAAACATCAACATTTTGTTTAATAGAAAAATACAAACAGGGTTGGAAAGAAATTTTCCTTTCGGTGAACTATTTCCTTAAGACAAAATCAAATAATACTAAATTAGTAATAAAAAATAAAAATAAAGAATATATGTAAATGAGCACTTATGAATATATGACTACATGAATAAACTTAAACTCATATTCAGAATCTCATCAAAGTTTAGACACAAACTGATTCTTTATATCCACATATTAGTGAAGTCATGAAAACTATGAAATAACACAAATGGCATTGTGGGAATGATGCAGTGAGCAAAACATGTTACACAAATGAAATGTCTTATATTTGAGTTTGTTGAAGGAGGAACAGTTACTGTACGATCACTTCATGATGCTCTTCATTCATCATCTGCTCCAGATCTAAACATTCATGATGAAGTAAAGCCTATGTCTTGTTAAGAAATTCACATGTATATATAGACATAATTTATATTTGTTTACAAAAGTCATTTCAGTCATTTAAGCAGAAGTCTTTAAATCAAAATGTTTTTAAGATCACAGGAAACATAAAATGACCCTGTCAGGACAAACCAGACTCAAGCAAGTTGGAGAACGCAAGAAAACTGGAAAAATCACAAGAAGATCTCTGGAGTGTCACAGGAACATCATTGAGTGTCACAGGTAATCGCAGGTGACAATCATTCAGGTGAGTTTCATCACAGGAAACAGTCTGAATCCACAGTCGAGGCAGAGGAAGAGTGACTGTGAGGAGTGTGATCTTATAGAGGAGATGAAGAGGTGCTGATGATCAGTGATCATGTGACTGTGAGGAGTGTGATCTTATAGAGGAGATGAAGAGGCGCTGATGATCAGTGATCATGTGACTGTGAACACTGAGTGATGGTGAACATGTGACACTCTTTTGTGTCCACATTTCTGACTGACAGTGTAAATAATATTTAATGTTTATTGCTGTTACACTTTTTATTGTATTTTATTGTATTTCCCCTGATCATGTAAATTCATTCACTGATCTCATTAATCACAGATGATCAGTGGTGTGGAGTTATCATTATACCGATACCCCAAACTAACAAATGGATAGAGTTTCCCAGTGAAATACTGATCAGTGAAAGTGTGGATATGAGACATGGACTCCACCTCATAAAAATAGATGAGACCCTCCTCATAATCCACAAACACCCCGACCCTCTGAGGATTCACTGTCAGAGAAAGAGAGACAGGTGGAGAATCACGAGCCACATACTCCCCATTAATCAGACTCACAATCCAGTATCCATTCAGAGGACTCAGACTGATCCAGCCCTTCCTGTTAACAGATTCTCTGGCCACTCCTAAATCCCACTCAGTCTGACCCTTCACCTGAACCTCAAAGTAAAAACTCCCTGAGGAGAATCCGTCCTTCCCAAGAACACCAAGATATTTATCAAACCTGTCTTTTCCATCCACTCCTTTCAGTTCTCTGTTTTCATCTCTCACTTGTTTCCCATCTTCAGACACGACGAGTCGAGGATGAGCCGAATCAGCATCCAGAATCACATTCACTGTAGAAAATATTGAACATTCTGCTTTACAGATGAATATATAATAAAATAAAGATGATTATTATTTTTATAGGAATCATAGCAACTTTACAACAAGATAAAAATAAAAAATACTGCTTTAATTGTAAACTAGATTAAAAAAGCTGAAGGTTTTAAGTTTGAACTTTAAAAAGCTTTAAAAAGTTGCTAGGGTGTTCTGCATGGTTGCTATGCAGTTGCTAGGGTATTCTGGGTGGTTGCAAGGGTTTTGCTATGCAGTTGCTAGGGTGCTCAGCGTGGTTACTAAGGTGTTGCTATGCAGTTGCTAGGGCATTCTTGGTGGTTGCTATGTTGTTGCTATGCGGTTGCTAGTGTATTCTGAGTGGTTGCTAAGGTGTTCTGCATGGTTGCTATGCAGTTGCTAGGGTGTTCTGGATGGTTGCAAGGTGTTTGCCTGGGTGTTGCTATGCAATTGCTAGGGTGCTCAGTGTGGTTTCTAGGGTGTTGCTATGTGGTTGCTAGGGTACACTGGGTGGTTGCTAGATTGTTGCTATGTGGTTGTGAGGGTATTCTGGGTGGTTGCTAGGGCATTGCTAGGTGGTTGTTAGGGTGTTCTGAGTGATTGTTAGGGCATTGCCAGGTGGTTGCTAGGGTGTTGCTAGGGTATTCTGGGTGGTTGATACTGCATTGCTAGGCGGTTGTTATGGTGTTGTGGGTGGTTGCTCGGTCATTGCTAGGTGTTGTGGGTGGATGCTAAGGTATTCTGTTGGTTGCTATGGTGCTGCCAGGTGGTTACTTGAGTGTTCTGGGTGGTTAATAGGGTGTTGCTAGGCAGCTGCTAGCTGCCACAGATGGTTACTATGGAGATTTTAACCTGTTCTTAGCATGTTTTAGCACATAGCTAGGTGATGCTAACATGATTTAACATGTTGTTAGCATGGTGCTAGCACATTTTGACTTGTTTTTATCATGTTTTAATAATTACACTATTGTTCCGATGTTTACTGTAAGATGATGTTTTTTCTTGGAAATACATCTGAAGAAATGGGTTCGTCTATATTCTGGGTCTAGACTTCTGCATGTCAATAATACACCTGCAACAACAGGGGGCGCCAAATGCATGTAAAACGAGTGTGTCGCCCTGAACTGATAAACGCAGCGGAGTCATCAAACAACTCTCATTAAACAGGCAAGAAATACGGTGTCAGAGTGTAATGTTAGGAGATGTAGAGCCCAAAAATACAGTCTTAAAAACGCTAACAGTCAAAGAAAAGCTTACTGCAGTCCTAAAAGTGGCCGTTTCACAGAGATTGATGGCGGGTGTGTTGTGTGTGGCCGAGGGAAGAAATGAGGGGCTGCAAATAACCATCGCCAACTGAACGTCAGCTGAACTTACCCACCAGCGAGCCCCTCATCTTATTTTGGCTACGTACTGACACACTTGCCTGTCGGTTTCTTCGAAGCGTCCGCTTTGATACAGAGTAATCAAACTCCGCACCAGTACGATGTTCACGGCACATTATATTATGTTCATAACTTTCACATCTACTGATCGACTGAATTGTTCTGATTGTTCTGATCGTGTTTTTCCTGCTTCACCTGAGATTGTTTTCTATGTTGTTTTTCATCGTTTGATCACCTTGTGTTGATTTTTTTTGTTTTGCTTCTCTTTAGTTAAAGATTTAAAAGTTTAAATTTTCTCTAATGGCTCATATAAACTACATTTGATCATTTAGTGTTTGAATCATTTAAATGAACTCTCAAAAATACAAATAAACAAACAAACAAAATAAAACAACCAAATAAATGTTTGACATGATCATGAATTTGGGAAATTAAAATTGTTTAAATAAATAATTATGTCATAAAACATGAACAGTTTTTACTCACCTCTGTATCTTCTTAAATGTGTGAGAGCTGAAAACAGAAAGTATGAAGTTATAAAGGGTTCGTAACAGAATTCATCTTTAGATCAATAATGAGATCAATCATTTTAATTGATAGACTTTACACCGTTTATATATCTTATAATAAAATATAATGAATTGTATACATATATGAATGTACAGTGTATTCATTCAATGTTTTGTAAAATAATTCAAAAGTAATAAAAACAAATTCACCTTGTGTCAGACTTTGTAAAAGTTGATCATGTTCTAAAGAAAATTCAGAAAAAGACGAGAAAATAACATTGAAATTACATCATAATTATAACTCTAACAAATAATAAGTTATGATAAATTAGTTGTTTATACATTGTAAAAAAATATGTATAAAAAACGGTGAACTGCAAACGTTTACCATTAATGGAAAAAACAGTCAAAGACCATCAACTGAAGTAACATGTTCAGACTGAAACAGGAAGAAGTCAAGCTGACCTTAAACTACAATAACACGCTTAAATTACAAATTAACAGTGAAATATATAAGCACAGTTACAGTTCTCTTATTGTAATTCATTTAACAGTATGTTACTGTAATAATACTGTGAATGTATCTCATTTGAGTGAACTAATAAAGAATATTAATTAATATAAAATTAAAATACAAACCTATAACCAATTATAACCATATAAACATCAACTTAACATTAACACCTCAAACTAACCATTAGCAACAGCATGTTGTGAATTAATTAGAGTAATAACAGCAATAACAGAATGTTTAATTAATTGTCATTGATTATAACAGATAAAGTTTAAATTGCCATTTATTAGGTTGTTCAGTTTTAAGAAAAGTCTACCCATAATGCATAGTGAGCAAGTGAGGGTGCGCAGAAAGAAAATGTGACTGATTCAATGTGTGTGCGCTGCATCTGTGTAATCCAGTTCATAAACGTCAGTAAACAGTTCGTTTATTTTAATTCGTCAGTGGTCATTATTGCTTACTAAGAAGAAAAGACACGACACAGCACACTTGTAAGGAATAATTGATGACGGGCCGTTGAATTATTAGAAAAATAATGAACACCTGAAGTGGTAATGGGGTCACGACACGAAGCTGAGTGGCTGTTACACCTCGGGTGAGTATTATTTTTCTAATAATTCAATGGACCGGAGTCAATTATTCTGCTAATACTACAGTCACGCCTCAAAACATTGTTCAGATGATGTTTTTCAAGACGTTTGTCAGGTTTTTGTCCTTAAAACGCTCTTCTGTAATTTCTTAGGGGCCGTTCACACAGAATGCGTTTTCCCATTCCAATGCACTACTTTTCCATTGTTTTTCTGTCTAAACACGCACTAGACGGACGTGCAAAACCGTTGCGCTCGCAACACTTCAAAGTTTGAAGCTAATTTTGTTCAATTTTTCAGAAAATAAGACTTCAAGACAGTCAAGTAAATGTATCTTGATTCAATGATGTTTAGATATTTTTACTGAAAAACAAAAATCCTGAGGAAGATTTTTTTTTTTTTTTTTAAGCAGTGCATGCAGTTTAATTTAGGGCCCTATGAAATCTGTTTGTTTGTTTTTTTGTGTGTTTTTTTTAGTTTCACTCTGGTTTAATGGTTAAATTAAAAAGCATGTCTAATAAATATTTGAAATCATGAAACATTTACAATTTAACTGCCTTTTTTCAAAAGTTTAACAAAAAATAAATTTTAGGGCCCTATGAAATATGTTTTATTTTTTCTCAAATTCCATTTTATTTTTTACCAAATTCTGTGTTTTTCGTTTTTTGTGTGAACTACTCCTTTAAGTCTACTGATCGCAGGGCTCTCCCCTGTCAGTCTTCTAAGCAGTTGACACAGTGAAGCGCTTCCGTGTTTACGTCCGAACACCAGCTCAGTATTGACCGACGCTGTTCACGTGAGCAGCACGACACATGCGTGTGATGCTGACGCAGGAGCCGGCCAATAATGAGTCGGTGTTCGGACGTAAACACGGAAGCGCTTCACTGCGTTAGCTGCTTAGAAGACTGACAGGGGAGAGACGAAATTGTTGAATAAAGTTGTTACTTTTGTTTTGTTTTTGCTCACAAAAAAAAAAGTATTCTCGTCGCTTCATAACATTAAGGTTGAACCACTGCAGTCAATGTCTTTAAACACCTTTCTGGACCTCAAAAGGTAAAATAACGTTGCTGTCTATGTGTGGATCAGATACCATCGGATTTCATCAAAAATATCTTTATTTGTGTTCTGAAGATGAAAAGGTCGGATCGATATAAAGGTGAGTAATTAATGACAGAAACTTCATTTTTGGGTGAACTAACCCTTTAAGCCTTGTCATGTGCTTGTCCAAGTAAATCAGTCATTCACTTGTCCGAGTAAAAAAAGTTGCTTGTCCGGAAAAAAATAAGATTTTTTTTGTTGTGTAAATCTAATTTATTCTGAAGCGATATTCCCATTTAGTGTTCTATCAGCTTTGACATATTTAAATCTGCATATTTGTTATATTTACCCCGAGGGCACTTTTTTACATTTGTAAATGTTTTTTTTTTTTTCTAATCTTATTAAATGCTTCATCTTTCATTTTAAATTCTTAAATTTGATCAATAAATTTAATTAGAATAATAAGACACTATAGGGCTGTAACCAATAAAATTGGCTACACTGAAAAATTATTATTAAAATAACTGCATTAAATAATGTTATGATATTTTTTTAAATATTGTTTTTGAAATACAAATAAGAAATGTTGGGGGGGAAATTATAAACATGAAACTAAATCGCCAGTAGGTGGCGGCAAGTGACCGTCTTAATGAGCGAGTCATTGAGTCAAATGATTCGTTCAAACGGCTGAATCATTCAGTAATGAAACACGGCTGAGTGTTGCTGTGAGATGCGCTACAGTTCTGCTGTGATCTTTGTTTGGAGCTATTTTTGCTGCTGAAACAGAACAAAACAGGCAAAACTGCATCTAAAATGTAAGTTACTTAATATTAACTACTTGTTTATTGAACTGTTGTATGAAATCAGGGTCACATTTTCAATCGTGATGGTATTCAGGAAGACAGTAGCCTACTCTTGGTCGTGTGATGTTGTTTAACTGTATCTTATGTTATAAATCTAAAAAATCCACTTTTTTACATTATTTTTGTACCGCAGTTTGTTAATTGAGTTTCTTTGTGTGTGCTGCGCTAATTTGTTTCCGTTTCTCCTCGAGAGGCTGCGCGAGCCTCAACAGAGCAACCTTGTTACCGTCATTATACATTATATTATTATCCACAATTAATCCCCACTTACACTAAATGAATCATTCTCACGTTTTGGTGATTCCATAGTTATTGTTTGTTATTGATGTTTTAATCAGGCAACTGTCTGGTCGGACAAGTAAAATTCTCTCACTTGTTCAGGACAAGCGCACAAGCGGTAATGTCGAGCACGGTCAGTCCTACTTTTGATTTATTCATCCAAAAGTTGACAAATTCCGTGACATTCCGCATTATACAGTAAATTTTTTATGTTTTCTGCATCGCGGAAATTAGGGCCATAATTGATAATTGAAATTGATAATGAATTTGAGACTTTTTGTTCCAATTTGAAACATTTTTAAGGCCTTAAGTTGTAGAAGGCCTGAAAACAGACGCGGAGGCTGCTTTGATTCTGCTTCACATGTGAGTAACGCTGGGTTTGAGTGTCATTGATTGTCTAGAGCTGCTGTGCTGTTGGCGACTAACAACGAACACTTGTTTGTATTTACTCTTGTGTACTGTTCATTTTTTGTGTTTCCTTGTCATTCGTTCATCATCAGCGCTTTATTTTTCGTGAAACATTTTGTTGCCCGTCAGCTGTGATAAACAGAGCAGGGTGGTTAGGATTGGAGGGTGAGTTGTGGAGGCGGAGCAATGAAGAGAGGGGTGGGTTTTTTTTTTGTTTGTTTTTTTGGTTGATTTCAAATATCAATAATGTCCTACAGTGTTTCTGAAAAACTACTTACCCCACCTTTAAAACTGCAATTTAAAATTCAATGTTCAACCAAGGAAACCAGCCAACAAAGTTTTCATCATAGATTGATATTAAACACTACACAATCATTTTAGATGTGGTGGAAATTACATTGTTCACGACTTTCAATAAAAAATGATTGAAAAATGACTAAAAATAGAGTAAAACATTTTAAAAAAAATATTCCCAGGCTGCCTCATTTAGTTACATATACAAGAAAACAAGAACTTTACCTCTGTATTTATGAGCAAACGCAGCGATCACTAATCCAGCAATCACACTGAGCACAAGAAAAACTGAACTCATGATGACTGATGTCCTCCAAGAAATAAACCTATTATCTGCAAAACAAAGTATAAGCACATTAAGGGTGGGTTACACCAATAAGGAGCAAGTTTAATCTAGATTAAATCAAGGTTCATCTAATAATTCTGTTGCACGAAACCTTTAAACCTTGCTCTAAAAAATGAAAAAATAACTAATTTCCACTTGTGAATAAACTTAATGAATACCTTTAGTGTTTTCAATGATGCAGCCTGTACATATCAGTTCACATCTCAAAAAATGTGTTTTGGGCTTTCCTTTAAAGCTGTTCTGACGTACATTTTACTCATGAAAATGCATCTACATTACAATTTAGTGTAATCTGTTATCAGAGGTGTCCAAGTAATGTATTTCAAAATTTTCCAAAATGTTAGTTGGTACGAAATTTACTCCTGCTCCCTACCACATGTAATAAATGGTGCATAAAACATTTGAAAGTTCTGTGATGACACTGATGATGCTTCATTTTGATAACACTACCATAATAATATTTCACGAGTTTGCCCTTTTGATTGATTGTAGCTGAGAGTTGAAAACTCTTCAACTTTGGGTAAAACTCAGCACTCGTCACTGTCACTTTTTACCCAGCCGTCCAATCACAGTGGAGGGGCGGGACAAATACTACACCGTCCAACTGTCCTCCTTGTACAACGACTGAATAATATGAATGGTTACTGCATTTTTATATTCAGTGATATTCTTCAAAATGAGACACTAGTAACACATTACTGCTGTGGATATTCCAAATCATCAAAGCAACCAAAGCGTCTCAGCTGGAAGAGCGCTGCACCTCCAAAGCACTCTCAAACCTCCCCAGCTGGCCGTTTTCAGAAGAGCATCTGGAATTTTTTCAGATGGCTTAAAACGGCATGGCGGATACACGTTAATTGAATATTTTTTATTAGGCATATGGCCTTTTAGTCTCTTTTGCATCTATGCAATATACTGGAGCCAAACCTGAGAAAGGAGTCCAGAAGATTACACAAATTTCCTGGACACGTAATTAACTCATAGGCAGGGATTATGCAAATTATTAATCAACATGCATGCACACCCTATTTACGAATGATTTAAATTCACATACACAAGTTTATTTGTAACATTCCAAGAACATAAAAACATCCAGTTTCCTAAATGTTAAAGTCCCTTCTTTGATCACCAAAATGACTTTAAATATTTTTTCCCCCTGTGAAAATAATTTCTTCATGCCTTAAAATAACTTGAATGTAACTCTACACCCTTGCTGTGGATGAATATGAATATTAGTCTCTGCCCCCACTCTGTCACAGACACGCCAGGCTCTCCCATCAGCCAATCACTGCGCACTCCCTCACCTGAGTACTGATCACACACACCTGATCCCCATCTGCACCTCATTACCACGGACCATAAAACCAGCACTCACCTTCTGCCTGTTGTCCGATCTCGTTCATATGAAGGACTCTTCTAGTCGATCTCCTCATCCTCTAGAATTACCTACCTGTTTCCACTCCAGCGTGTTTCCCAGTCTTCGTGTCTCCAGCGTCCGTGTGTGTGAGTGTGTTCACCTGCCATCATCTCCAGACATCCGCTCCGCTTCCATTATCCACACCTGCAAGTTCAAGGACAGTATCAGTTGGTCACTTCATTCATCTCCATTATATTCACCATCTACTTACCTCCTCTGTTGTTCATCTACTGCTGTGTTCTCAATAAAGTACCATCAACTCGCTATCTGTGTCTCTCACCATCTGTCCATAACAGAAGATCGGACCAACCACAGACGAGTCACAGCATGAGTTCCTCAGATCCCTTCCAGGAATTAGTGGACCAACTTCGCTGAGTACTTACCACCAATCCACCTCCCACCGCACCAGCCATCACTTCCGTAAGCACCGCCATCACTCCTTCTCCTCTGGTATACGCCAGTCCCATGGCCAAACCAGCGCCCTTCTCTGGCTCGGCGGAGGATTGCAACGGCTTCCTACTGCAGTGTTCGCTGGTCCTGGAGATGCAGCCGCACCTGTACCCTGACGATCGCTCCAAGGTAGCCTTTATTATTTCTCAACTCAACGGGCATGCACTCCAGTGGGCTGAAACGATCTGGTCACAAGACGGACCAGTAACCCAGTCGCTGAAAAATTTCGTCACCCACTTCAAAGAGGTTTTCGGCAGACCTGCAAATGATTCATCAGCCGGTGAGCAGTTATATCATCTAAAGCAAGAATCCATGTCTGTTAATGACTATGCTCTTAAGTTTAGAACCCTCGCGGCTGCCAGGATTGGAACCCAGGGTACGGCTGCATCTCGCTGCATACGAGGATACCATCGGCCTCGAACGCTTCATCCAACTCTCCATCAGAGTCGCCACTCGTATGCAGTCGTGTCTCAATGAGCACCAGGGCCAGTCACAATACTCACCATTCCTCCGTCAGCCAGAGTCCATCAGCCCTCCAGAACCAGGCCATGAGCCCATGCAACTAGAGAATAATCGTCTGAATAGTCTGACTCAAGCTGAGTGGCAGAGGCGACTGTCCCGGGGCTTGTGTCTATATTGTGGTGCTGCTGGGCATGTCATATCTGCATGCCCCATTCGTCCTCCTCGACCCATGGTGAGTGCCATCCTCCCTTCCTTGAAGAAAATGAAGCCACTCACTACTGTTGTAATTCTTACTGCCGTCAATGTCTCCATTCCAGTCAATGCCCTCCTCGACTCCGGGTCAGCCGGCAACTTCATCTCTGGTGCCCTCTGCCGCCAGCTCAAGCTCAAGACCACTGCAACACCGTCCATCTACCAGATCCACTCCATAACTGGTAAACCGCTCAGCCGCAAGCGAGTCCATCTATGTGCCGGTCCCATCGAACTCCAAGTAGGACTACTGCATGTGGAACAACAACATTTCCTGGTTCTGGAGGATTCCACCGCTGATGCGATTTTAGGGCGCCCCTGGTTGGAGCAGCACAATCCGATCATCTCCTGGACCACTGGCGAGATCCTGAAGTGGGGCGACACCTGTTTCCCAGACTGCTTCCCTCACCGTCCTCAGCCTTCTCCTCCGTGTTCAGTGCTTGTACCCATCTGTTCAACCTCCATCGAAAGTCCAGTGGAAAAGCAGTCTGTGGAAATTCCACCTTGCTACACCCCCTTCAGTGATGTCTTCTGCCCTCAGAGAGCTTCTAAGCTGCCTCCACACCGGCCATGGGACTGCGCCATTGATCTGCTTCCGGGTGGGTCAGTGCCCCGCGGGAAAATCTACCCGCTATCCATCCCAGAACAGAAGGCCATGGAGGAGTATATCAAGGAAGCTTTACATCAGGGCTACATCAGACCTTCCACTTCCCCTGCTGCTTCGAGTTTCTTCTTTGTGGCAAAAAAAGAATGGAGGCTTGCGGCCTTGTATCGATTATCGAGCTCTGAATCGCATCACTGTCAAGTTCCGTTATCCTCTTCCCCTCGTCCCAGCGGCCTTGGAACATCTATGCGGTGCCACTGTCTTCACCAAGTTGGACCTCCGCAGCGCATATAACCTCATTCGGATACGCGAGGGGGACGAATGGAAGACAGCTTTTGTGACCCCTACTGGCCACTATGAATATTGCGTGATGCCATATGGCCTGGTCAACGCCCCCTCCATCTTCCAGGATTTCATCCATGAGGTGCTCCGGGAGTTTCTCCATAAGTTTGTCCTGGTCTACATCGATGACATCCTGATCTACTCCCGGAGCATGGCCGAACATCGCCACCACATTGCGGAGGTCCTGCAACGCCTGAGAGAGTTTCATCTATTCCTCAAAACCGAGAAGTGTACCTTCCATCAACCCTCAGTGCAGTTCCTTGGACATAACATCAGCAGCAGTGGCATCCAAATGGACGAGGGGAAGGTAACAGCTACTAAGAACTGGCCCACTCCATCTACAATCAAAGAGCTCCAGCGATTCCTCGGGTTTGCCAATTTCTATAGAAGATTCATCCAGAATTACAGTTCCATTGCATTCCCTCTGACAAGTCTCCTCCGTGGTAAGCCCAAGTCTCTGTCCTGGTCTCCAACAGCCAACAAAGCCTTTAACACCCTCAAGGAAGCCTTCACCAGCGCACCGCTCCTCATGCACCCCGACCCAGAGAAGCCCTTCATAGTTGAAGTCGACGCCTCAACCACTGGGGTAGGAGCGGTGTTATCTCAGCAGCAGGGGAATTCAGCCCGACTCCATCCATGCGCCTTCTTCTCCCGCAAACTCAGCCCGGCGGAGAAGAACTACGATATCAGCAACAGGGAACTTCTGGCCATCAAGCTGGCGCTTGAGGAGTGGAGGCATTGGTTAGAGGGCGCTAACCACCCTTTCACGGTACTCACTGACCACAAGAACTTAGAGTACTTAAGGGAAGCCAAGAGACTAAACCCCCGTCAAGCTCGCTGGGCGCTGTTTTTCACACGTTTCCATTTCAACATTTCCTATCGTCCTGGTCCAAAGAATGTGAAAGCTGACGCTCTGTCCAGTCTCTATCCCTCAGAGGAAACCAGCGAGGAACCTGAACCTGTTCTCCCGAAGGACATTATCATAAGCCCCATCCAGTGGTCACACGCAGCCCACCATCAGCTACAGAGAGCCTTGCGCAGACGCAGGATGACAGCCGACCTGAGACGCTCTGCTGCTCCAGTCTACCAACCTGGTCAAAAGGTCTGGCTGTCAACCCGGGACATCAGGATGCGTCTGCCCTGGAAGAAGCTCAGTCCCAGGTTCACTGGCCCCTTCTCCATCGTCAAGCAGATCAACCCGGTCACTTATCAACTCCAGTTACCACCTCAGTACAAGATTCACCCCACGTTTCATGTTTCACTCCTCAAACCTCACCATCCTTCTGTTTCTGTTTCCACAGAGCCTGGCACGACAGAGGAAACCCCCTTCCTCTCATTCTGGGGGACGGCGCGGCTTACCAGGTCAATGAAATCTTGGACTCCCGGCGCCGTGGTGGTCTTCTAGAATATCTAGTGGACTGGGAAGGCTACGGTCCCGAAGAGCGCTCATGGGTACCTAGAAACGACACCCTTCTCTGCTCGACGCCTTCCACGCCACTCACCCTGATCAACCTGCTCCCCGCGGAAGAGGACGACCACCACGACGTCGGGGTCCTCGGCCCTCTGGAGCGGGCCGTGGAGGGGGGTGTACACAGACACGCCAGGCTCTCCCATCAGCCAATCACTGCGCACTCCCTCACTTGAGTACTGATCACACACACCTGATCCCCATCTGCACCTCATCACCATGGACCATAAAACCAGCACTCACCTTCTGCCTGTTGTGAAGGACTCTTCTAGTCGATCTCCTCATCCTCTAGAATTACCTACCTGTTTCCACTCCAGCGTGTTTCCCAGTCTTCGTGTCTCCAGCGTCTGTGTGTGTGAGTGTGTTCACCTGCCGTCATCTCCAGACATCCGCTCCGCTTCCATTATCCACACCTGCAAGTTCAAGGACAGTATCAGTTGGTCACTTCATTCATCTCCATTATATTCACCATCTACTTGCCTCCTCTGTTGTTCATCCACTGCTGTGTTCTCAATAAAGTACCATCAACTCGCTATCTGTGTCTCTCACCATCTGTCCGTAACACACTCAATCATAACAGCTCAGAATATCTGATCCACTCGCTCAACTTTACTGTAGTAAATGCTGCACAACGGCAAGTGGAAATACTGGTTTAATTAAGCTATATGTATTTAAACCAGAACTGATTCAGAAGAAGTGGAAGAGTAAATTATACAGGGTCTACATTTCGATGTATCAGAATGGCAATTTGTTTTATGTAGCCTATCGCTCTTTACAACGTCGAACACATAACGGTAATAGATATGATTTAGCCTATGGCTTGACTACGTTATCAAACAGCTAATAAAGTGTTGTTAATGTTACAAACCATGTTCCCATTCGCCATCTCAGAGTCAGACAGCTGCCTTCTAACAATCAGCATTCTTGGAAACGCATAGAACATCAGTGGAGAAAGGCATATGGTATCATAACATTGTAATATAGATATACATAACAGGGCTTGAAAACAAAAAAAAACAAAAAACAAAAAATCGTTTCACTCTGAGCAGAATCAGTATTTTAACGTTTCTGTTCCTGCGTTCCTTATGTATTATTAACGTTCCAAAACTGGTTTGATTAGAAAAAATACTGGTTAATAACTTTATTTTTTACTTTTTTTGCATGTACTTTATAATAATAATAATAATAATAATAATAATACGTACAGCATTTTCTTTATTTGCCTATACGTTTACAAATAGCCTAGCCTATATAGCTTTGTTTATAATGTTTGTAAACATAAATTATGAACAAAACTGGTCTATTATACTTCGCCTTATGCACTCCACAACAAAACCTCCAAAGTTAACAGTAGGCCTATTCAGGCTATATAAACGTCAAGCCAAAACAAATTAAAAATATATATATATTTTTTTTTCTTTTTTAATGCCATTCCACCTTCTATTGCTATATTCAAGGTGAGAAACAGGTTTATTTATTAGAAATAAAACTAAAGATGCAAAACAAATTGATTTAATGTGAATCTGAAGCCTACCTTTCTCATTCGGCACAAATCCAACTGTTTCTATTTTATAAACTGCATTTTTCCATCTAAGAAATATCGCCAGACTTTGACTTTCTCTATCGCTGCCGGTTCTGAAATATTTTTCAGAAAAGTTAGTTCATGCATTCATGACCTCTAGACTAGATTACTGTAATGCATTACTAGCTGGTTGTCCTGCATCGTCAATAAACAAACTACAATTAGTCCAAAACGCAGCTGCTAGAGTTCTTACTAGAAAATATGATCATATAACACCAATTTTATCATCTCTACACTGGTTACCTATTAAGTTCTGTATCAATTATAAAGTATTGCTACTGACTTATAAGGCCCTAATCGCTTCAATCGATCACTTAACGCCGTTGCGGAGGTTCTATTTTTCTGGTAAAATCACAAAACAAATGCACACAAACGTGTCCCTGCTCTTGATATACAACCTTTAATGGACATCTTTGATTTTAATGAGGAAAAAAAAAAAAAAAAAAAATATGCGAGGGCAGATTACAACATGCAACCTTTGATACTGTTAACAAAAATTCTACCACCAGACCACTAGGGAATTCAAATATTCATTGCGGATCTCTGTATTTATTCACTAAACTGAAGAATCTCGGAACTAACAATATATTGTATTATGAAACCATCACATTAAACATGAGTTCTCAATGTACTGTTGAAATTGATTTCTGGACATCGTAATGTTATTTTTTTTTCTACAATTGTTATTGTACATATCTGATATAGCATTGTATTAGCAGCAATTTCGTTCACTGTTTTGTTTCTTTATGCTTTATTAAAAAAAAAAAAAAAAGGTCCCCCCCAATGTTCAAGACATGGTTACGGCCTTGGTTTATATTATATGCACTTGCGCGCCGACTGCCAACAAAACACAGACATCTGATGCAGCTTTACTCACCGTCCCCGATCTGCAAATCCAGCGCTGAACTGGGACTTGTTTACAAAGTATTCATCACCGAAATCCCGGGAACAAACATACGTGCACAACTCCGTTGCTGCCCCGGAAAAACAAACTTCATCCTCTGTTGCCTTAACGCTGGGTTCTTTGGGAAGCTGAAAAAGGTAATCTTTCCCTCACAACCAAAAACACACTCTTTCGGTAACAAGAGCTGCTTCTTGTCACCGAAGACGCAGCTCTTGTCCTTTAAATGAATACATTGTTAGCTAACTGTGTGATTTGTGTATGTACATTTCTGAAATTACATAATTTGGCACTCACACACAGACGTGGAACACAGGAGGAGACTTGGAAACGCTGGAGACAGGTAAGTATAACAACAGGAGTCCTTGAGGTAAGCATGGAGGTAAGTCCTAATGCGAACGAGACCGGACAGTGACTGAGTGCGTGTGAGTGTCTTTTGTGGTGGTGGTGATTGCCGTGCTGATGAGGTGCAGGTGCGTGTGATCAGTACTCTGGAGATGGAGTGCGCTGTGATTGGACGGTGTTGGAGCCTGGCGTGTCTGTGACATTATTTAAACTGTGATTAAATTATAAATAGAAAGCGATCAAAGAATGCTCCCTTTGCAATCGCTGGAGCTGTCAATCAAACAGCGTGAGTTTATCAGTGACTAAAGCCGTGGTCACACTAGACTTTGAACATGCGAAATTTCAAGATTTTTATTTGTCACATACACAGTTATATAGAGAATATATAACCAGCAGTTAAATGTAAATCAGGTCCGCTCCATGGACAGTGTAATTATTATCAGAATACAAACACTAAAGAAAACTTAAAAATATATAAAAAATATACAAACCCGATTCCAAAAAAGTTGGGACACTGTACAAATTTTGAATAAAAAAGGAATGCAATGATGTGGAAGTTTCACATTTCAATATTTTATTCAGAATACAACATAGATGACATATCAAATGTTTAAACTGAGAAAATGTATCATTTTAAGGGAAAAATAAGTTGATTTTAAATTTCATGGCATCAACACATCTCAAAAAAGTTGGGACAAGGCCATGTTTACCACTGTGTGGCATCCCCTCTTCTTTTTATAACAGTCTGCAAACGTCTGGGGACTGAGGAGACAAGTTGCTCAAGTTTAGGAATAGGAATGTTGTCCCATTCTTGTCTAATACAGGCTTCTAGTTGCTCAACTGTCTTCGGTCTTCTTTGTCGCATCTTCCTCTTTATGATGCGCCAAATGTTTTCTATGGGTGAAAGATCTGGACTGCAGGCTGGCCATTTCAGTACCCGGATCCTTCTTCTACGCAGCCATGATGTTGTAATTGATGCAGTATGTGGTCTGGCATTGTCATGTTGGAAAATGCAAGGTCTTCCCTGAAAGAGACAACGTCTGGATGGGAGCATATGTTGTTCTAGAACTTGGATATACCTTTCAGCATTGATGGTGCCTTTCCAGATGTGTAAGCTGCCCATGCCACACGCACTCATGCAATCCCATACCATCAGAGATGCAGGCTTCTGAACTGAGCGCTGATAACAACTTGGGTTGTCCTTGTCCTCTTTAGTCCGGATGACATGGCGTCCCAGTTTTCCAAAAAGAACTTTACATTTTGATTCGTCTGACCACAGAACAGTTTTCCACTTTGCCACAGTCCATTTTAAATGAGCCTTGGCCCAGAGAAAACGCCTGTGCTTCTGGATCATGTTTAGATATGGCTTCTTTTTTGACCTATAGAGTTTTAGCCGGCAACGGCGAATGGCACGGTGGATTGTGTTCACCGACAATGTTTTCTGGAAGTATTCCTGAGCCTGAGCCCATGTTGTGATTTCCATTACAGTAGCATTCCTGTATGTGATGCAGTGCCGTCTAAGGGCCCGAAGATCACGGGCATCCAGTATGGTTTTCTGGCCTTGACCCTTACGCACAGAGATTGTTCCAGATTCTCTGAATCTTTGGATGATATTATGCACTGTAGATGATGATAACTTCAAACTCTTTGCAATTTTTCTCTGAGAAACTCCTTTCTGATATTGCTCCACTATTTTTCGCCGCAGCATTGGGGGAATTGGTGATCCTCTGCCCATCTTGACTTCTGAGAGTCACTGCCACTCTGAGAGGCTCTTTTTATACCCAATCATGTTGCCAATTGACCTAATAAGTTGCAAATTGGTCCTCAAGCTGTTCCTTATATGTACATTTAACTTTTCTGGCCTCTTATTGCTACCTGTCCCAACTTTTTTGGAATGTGTAGCTCTCATGAAATCCAAAATGAGCCAATATTTGGCATGACATTTCAAATTTCAAAATGTCTCACTTTCAACATTTGATATGTTATCTATATTCTATTGTGAATAGAATATAAGTTTATGAGATTTGTAAATTATTGCATTCCTTTTTTATTCACAATTTGTACAGTGTCCCAACTTTTTTGGAATCGGGTTTGTAGATATGGAAAAAATAAAAATAAAATGTACAGGACAGTATACTATACATGCAGCAAAATGCTAAACTTTTCACACAAGGTTGCGTTTCCTATCTGACGCATTTGCATGCGTTTGAATGGAAGTCAGTGGAACGAAAAGCACAGTGTGACCGTCCCTTAAGTTCTGGACTCGCGCCAAACTCCCGTAATAATCAACGAATCTCTTATTTACAGTGTGTTTGCACGGTTAGTTATGAAAGCATTCGTTAGTGTGCAGAAATCGAGTTGCTATGACAAGATCGCTGCATGTGTATGAGAGACCATTCAAGACATATTTCAAACTTTACTCGCACACACATTATCAAACTCTTTCTCATAATCTACTATAATGTCTCTCACACACTATCAAACTCTCTCGCGCACACTACCAAACTCATTCACACACACTATCAAACTCATTCGCGCACACTATCAAACTCATTCACATGCACTATCAAACTAGTGATGGGGAGTCGGCTCCAAAAGAGTCGATTCCTCGACTCTGAATAGCCCCAGAGTCGGGGTCGACTCCAGCACAGGAATCGACTCTCGGTGTCGACTCTGTTGCTGTGTCCGAAATCGCTCACTTGTTTACTGATTCTCTAATCCATAGCCTATATAAAGTAAGGAGTGAACGAAATGAAGCGAGGAATTCGGACACTGACGAATCGCGTTAGAGAGCTGTCGCAGAAACTTTGTCACATACATTATCCTACATGTAGCTTACTTTAGAAATAGATAACAGTCATAGTGACTTTAGTTTGTAATTATACATATCTCTGTGCCAGCTTTAGTATTGATGGTAGCTTATAATGCAATAAATATAGATTTGATTTTCCATGGTTAACCGTGTTCATAATCATTAAACTAACCATACATAATAAAAAAAACTCACATCAACAATAAACACATCAATAAGTGTACATTATTGTATGCATTTTTGTATGTATTGTATTAATTTTATTATCTTTAACTCTCCTGTCCAAGCACTTTTAAGACAATGATCGTGTGTTTAGCGCCGTACCCGACCATTGTAATGAGATGAATTCATTAAAGAATCCCTTCATTCTCGTTTATTTAATTCTGACATAATATTCGACCACAGATGTGTTTCGTGACTTTTCTCTCTGTAAAATTAGGTATCTGCAATTAGCTAGGTAGCAATTGATACTCGTCAAGCATCGCTAAATTGGACTAATTTGGACAGTCTCGCTAAACGTGTGTTGTTTTAATGAGGGGATTTTAAGGCTTTGTGTTGGGGAAAGATAAACTAATTAAGTGTGTAAGGACTGCCATCTTGCCTTATTTATGACCCTGTTTTGATGTAAAGTAAATGGAGTCGATGAGGGGATGATGCTAGCTTATAATGCAATAATGCAATTAAATAAAACAGGCAGTGTGCCAAATATGTAGGCTACGGTTGTGTGTGAAGATGCTAAGTAAATATTTATGAGATAAACTAATATTTCACAGTGCGTTTATTTCCCGCCCATGTAGAGATCGAAAATTCAAGCTGTTTATTCATGTTGGTTTTGTGTTTCCATTTGGCGAATTAGAACAAAGTGTGATGAAAACGAAAATAAAAATATGAAAAAAACCCACATGACAGAATATGTGATAAATGAACAGTTTCTTAGTTTTTCTGTTTTTGAAGACAAAGTGAGTGAATTGGTATTTCTCACGAAAGAGTTTGATAGTGTGTGCGCAAATGAGTTTGGTAGTGTGTGCGAGAGAGTTTGATAGTGTGTGTGAAAGCTTTGATAGTATATGAGAGAGAGTTTAATAGTGTGTGTGTAGATTTGATAGTGTGTGAGAGACGTTATAGTAGAGTATGAGAGAGAGTTTGATAGTGTGTGTGCGAGTAAGTTTGAAATATGTCTTGAATGGCCTCTCATACATGTGCTAAACATCTGCGATCCGCTACATGCTCATCACTGCAACCTTTCATGTCATGATCTAAATATAATCAACACTTTACACGATAAGTTAACCTTGAGAGCTGTAATAGTAAAAATGTGCTAAAAGTTTTCATTAAACATGTAATACTTAGCTATTTCATAGGCAAAGAGTTATCGTAGTAGTGTTGTCGCCGCCATGTTGTGGAGACGGTGTGTGTTTCTATGCGAAAGCAAAAGCACTTTATTTGGTCTTCTGAAAGTGGACGCAATTAGGAATCAGTGGAGCAGTACAACCCAAATGTTTGTGTGTGCGCAATGCGCTTTACAGAGGACAGTTTACTAAACCAGGGAGAGTACCGGCTGTCCACAAAAGCTATTTCTAAAAAAAAAATTGGGCAATTAAAACAGCACACACAACCTTATTCATTTGAAGTTATTCTTTTGGAATCAATCTAAATGTTCCTAGAATGTTGTTCTTAGAATGTTTTCTCCCAACATCATTTAAAAAAACTTTCACAGACAATGTATAAATAACGTTTTTGTGCTAACCTTTTGAGAACATTATTGAATACCAGATAACATTGAACAAACATTCTATTAACGTTATTGGAAGAACTTTTGTTCATAACTTTGAGAGAACCTTGCCAGAACATTAGTTCAAGTTATGAGGATGTTTCCTGTTAGTGGGGATATTGTTTCTATCTTTACATAATAAGCTCATAATCATTAATTCTTTTTACCGCATCTAAAATATCATGAGAAAATGACAAACAAGTAAAGTAACAGATGTGTCAGTACTTACTTGAGGTGTCAATCAGTGTCTCCAGCATGTGATGCTTCACTTTGACTCTGCAGTGAATCTTGCCACTTTGATATACAATGACGGTGTTCTTCACACCGAATCTGTCTGTGTTTCTGTGTGTCTCTGTAGTTCCTGAACTCAAACTGACTCCTTCACTGTCCAGCCACTCAACATCAGGTTCAGGATACCAACCTTCAGATTCACACTGTAGATGAAGCCCTCCTGAACGATCAAACCCATCTACAGTGATCACTGGAGGACTTCCTACAACTACAGATCAACAAGAAGAACATTCTGTTGTTATTTTGGCTTTTCTGAGTTTGTTTCGTGACAAGAGCATGCTAGTTTTCACTGGTTTCCTCACCTTCAACTTTGACAGTAACAGTGGCATCATCAGACCAGGATTTGGACTGAATAAAACACTTATAATGTCCTTCATCAGAGATTTGGACTGTTGAGAGTTTGAGTGATGCGTTTCCTCTCTGTAGTTCTTGATGATTCAGTTTTGTTCTCCCTCTGTAGGACTGAATCTGCTCTGTGTTTCTGTCTTCATGATCCTCATAGAGATGTACTGAGTCTTTCTGATCAAGTCTCAACCACTCCACTCTCATGTCCACAACACTGATGTTGGGTTTGACTGAACAGGGCAGAATCACATCTTCACCAGCTACAGCAAATACAGGATCTGCAGGTCCCACTACTTCATACTGCTCTGTTACAAGAGAAAGAGAGCAGGTCTGAACTACACATCCTAAAGGTTTTTACCCTAATGTTGTTCCAGACAAACAATACTGTGCAAAAGTATTAATATAAAGTATTATTCACAATGATGAATAAATTACCTGATCTTGAATCTGTAATTCCACTAACAAGCAGGAGAGTCAAACAAATGAACTTCATCTCTGAGGAGACACAGATGCTAAAAAGAAAATATGAAGAAGAAGAGAGAAAGCATTATAGAAAAGTGTATCAGCATACATGCTTTTTGCCTCAGACTACTACTTACAATTAAGTCCAAAAGTGTGATTTACAGTCACTTTCTGTTGAAAGAAAACTGGTTGAACCGTGTCAAGACAAAGCAGGAAATACACAACGTATATCTCATGTAGTACATTCTTGTGCCATAGGCAGGGTTTTATAATCACTGAGGTTCAAAAAACTAAGCTGGTGGGGGTTAAATATATTTGAAGGCCAAAAATTGGATAACAATAGCTTTTATACCAGTACATTCAATAGTGTAAATATACATGTAAATGAATAAATAAATAAATTTATGTAAATAAATCTTGGGATGATATCTCTGAAATACACAGATACTAAAAAGAAAAAAAATAAATAAATAAAGCATTATAATACGCAGACAATTCACACAGAATGGTGTGTTATCATGCATGTGTTTTGCCTCTGAATATTTCATATTTACACTGATGGGCCAAATGCAATAAACATCTACAATCAACTGGTTAAATTAGTCCAAATCAGAAAACAAATACGTGTATCTACACACAGCATTATTTGGATGTATCCTTTTTTTTATTCTTATTTATATGGTTTAGTATCACTAGTAGTTCTACCTAACCGATTAACCGCATCTGATCTCAAGTCTCACTCAGGCTAGTCACAGTTGTTCATGCTAAAATATGTTTTTCTGTTGATTCATGACTTACCTTTAACTGAACATTGCAGTGTTCACAAGAGTGTCTGAATAAATTATTGATATTTTATAGATTATATGATATTAACAAAATGTTGATAGGAGAGTTCGTAAAGATCGAAAGGAGAACAATCCTGCCTCAGTTTCACTTTCACTTGTCTCTGATGACGCCGCCCCTCCATCACACATTATAACTGATAATCCAACAGCTGGAACAAACTTACTCTCCGTTTGTAGACTGAGGGCCGTATATTATTGGTATAAATGGCTTTTGCGCAGCGGTGTGATTTTTTTAAAATCAATTTGAAGGACGCTAATAGATTTTTAAATTGCTATTTACTGCCTACAAAACTCTACGCAGATCACACTTTAACAGTTCTTGAGTTTTTCATTCAATGATTCACTGAAGGCTGATTGCCGAAACGTTTGATTGATCTATGTTGCATAATATTAAAAAATAATAATTCTTTAAGATTATAAGAATCTTTTGTTTTTCATTTGAAATTATTGTACTTTGCATTGATTTAAAAAAAAACAAAAAAAACGTTTGAACGCAGTGATTCTATCTTTTTTGATATGTAAAACATTTTACACAGGCATGTATCAAAGTGCACGCAGACGTCATCAGTGAGCGTCCGCAGGGTCCTTTCAGTCACTGTACGCCTGTCACGCCGTAGTTTCCAGTCTTCTATAGGTCAAACTACAGCAGCAGCAGAAATGATCCGATCATTAAGTTTACTCAAATACTCACTGAATGTCTCTCAGCGAGCACATGTCAGGCTGTTATCATCCAGCAGAGCGGTCGGGAAAAGAATAATCCCCGCGACATTCACTGGAGGTACATGTTTAATTGGTTTAATATGGACGAGCTGTTAAATAATTATAACAGACCAGCATGATGAAATATTATACCAGTGGAAGAATCATTTTAATACAATAAACGCAGGCGTTTCGGTTTAAAATGTGTATTTGTCAGATTGTGGTGTCGCTCATTGACAAAATGAACAAGATTTGTGCAGAATGAGTCTATTGCTCAGTTGGACACGATCAGTAAAGTTATAAGTCTCAGTGAATAATCTCCATATTTACCTACATATGCAGATGTAAAGACTATCGAGTAGACAGTAACAATTATCAAATCCATTTTGGTCAATAAAACATAAGTGCTGTTTAATTCTGATGAGTCTGGCTCTCTTTCTCTTCAACAGTTGATACTGATGGCAGACAGCAGCTGCATCACAGCACACCTGTCAGACTGTGGAGCTCCAGCTGTTCTGGGGTCAGTGTGTCTCATCGCTCCTACAGCACACAACAGGCCGAGAGCGCAGAGGAGGAGACGCTCCACAGCATCATCACCGACACCGAGAACGTTCAAGGTGAACTCAAGCTGCAAATCAAGAATGATTTCTGAAGGATCATGTGACACTGAAGAAGTAATGATGCTGAAAATTCAGCTTTGATCACAATATTACTGTTTTTTTATTTTCATTTTTTTTTTTATCAAATAAATGCAGACTTGGTGAGCAGAGGAGAATTCTTTAAAAAAAAACATTTAAAAATCTTACTGACCCCCAAACTTTTGAATGATAAAGATTTAGAAACTTAAATTATAGTATATATTATAGTGTATGGAAATTGTAAAGATGTTGAAACTCTTGTTTCTTTGTTCAAATAAGGATCCTACTCCAAACACGAGTTCCAAGCAGAGACGAAGAAACTGCTGGATATTGTGGCCAGATCGCTGTATTCGGAGAAAGAGGTGATGAATTAACAAAACAACAACAACAACAACAAAAACAGGTGTAATGCTGTCATGTTTGAGCAGTTCTTTTGAAGCATTCAGGACTTTATGATGCTAGAGGATTGAATAATAAAATGTCCAGGCTGATTATTTGATTTTTATCCAATTTGTCTTATCTGCAATATATTGGCTGTTCGCCACCATATAAATTTATTTGATCAAATAATAATCAATTAATTAAATATTTAATCAGCTTGATGTGGCTAAATATTGTCATTTTTTTGTCATTGTTGGAGTACAGAATAAATAGTAATAAATATGCCATTCAATTTCAAGGATTGAAACCTGATATACAACTAGAAAACCACCCCAGAAATATCTATAAATGATTTTAAAATGATAATAGTAATGGAAAAGCATTGATCAGAGTGGGCTGGAAGTCCATCTAACGGTCCGTGATTCTGTAGGTGTTCATCAGAGAGCTGATCTCAAACGGCAGTGATGCGCTGGAGAAACTGCGGCACAAGATGATGACAGCAGGAGGAGATTCAGCAGCGATGGAGATTCACCTGCAGACGGATGCAGCCAAAGGCACCTTCACCATCCAGGTATCTTCAACCCATGTGACTCGAGACAGAATCATGGATCAGAATCAGATTAATAACGTCACATTCTGTTACCCATCACTTTATTTAAATACTCGAGACCAATGGTGTTTTAAGGGAAGAAGATGAAGAACAGCTTTTCTATTGCCAATTTGTGTAATTCCAAAGCTGTTTTCAATTTATGAAATAAAACTGATACTTGACACGAGAGATTGAACGACTTCAGATTTTTTAAAATCGACATTTATGTGATGAAAGTCAAGTCGAAACTGACTAGTTGCTGATGACATCATTAATGAACAAATAAGCCGAGATGACGCGGGTTGCCTTGTGCACAATATTGACACTATTTCTCAACAGCTTATTTTTATCAGTTCTTTTGTCTTTGAGTCGTTATATTTCTCACAGTTTTCTGCTCGTTCTAAATCAGATACAGATAAAGTAGATTACATTTATTTGAATGCATTAGTGAGAGCGATTGCATGTGAATTAATTCTACCTGGCAGCGTCTCTCTACTAATAGTGAAGCTGTGGGTTTTAGTTACTAAGAAATATATGCTAGAACTTACAGTTTCTAAGCTATTTTACTGATAATTCGCAGAACAGTGTTGACAATGCATTTCTGCGCTACCGAATGATTCTGCGTGTGCATGATCTGCACGTGATGTGCGAGCACACATACACACAGTAGCGTTACAATGCAGCAGCACATTAGTTTAGAATGGTGATTAACTTATGAGATGTTTAAAATGTGCATTCACCCGGTCAATATCGAGCATCATGGAGCGCTCTCGGAGTATTCATTTGTCATTTTAACTGTTTGGAAACACAGTGTAAACATGGACTAAAAAGATTTGTTATCATGTTGCGCACTTTATAGGCCATGATCAGTGACTAGTCAATGTCAAGATTAAAGCGTCATGGCAGAGCATTAAAGTCGACTAGTCTGTGCACGGTTCGGTACGGGTTTGGTACAGCATGGGAAGAAAACTAAACATAAAATTGTTGCTTCTTTTTCTTCTTTTTTTTTTATTAAACAATGGTTTACAAACTGTGTCTCACTTTTAAATAAATTCAATTATAATTAACTTTTTCTTAAGAATAAAAAAAAATCTATCTCAGCTAATGCTGTAAACTATATACAGGGAGCCTTTTTCTTACACATTACTGTAATATTAAAGGTTACAATTATCAACAGAGCCCAAACTATTAAACTTGCTATTTATTTTTAGATATAATAATCAACTCTCAAATAAATAAAAAAAATCATGTAAATTGCACATAAGGCAGGTTTTGCATTAACTTTTAAATTATTACTCCAGTTCATTTTTGAAATATAATCATTTACACAGTTAATATCATAACTTGTTTTCATGACATTTATTTGAACATATATTAAATAATTAAAACTTTACTAAGAGGAAAAGTAAATAATGAATGTATAAGCTAATATAGTGCATATATTTAGTGAAATGCTTCATTTCTCTAGTGAACTAACATGCTGTGGACACTGAATGACTTGCCTGAGGTAAATGTAATGCTACGTGAGATATTATTCTCAAGCTGTTTTATTGATGTTTTTACGTGGTTGAAACACTGGTCGAGAG
The DNA here is from genome assembly GCA_039654765.1 of Mylopharyngodon piceus. NCBI lineage: Eukaryota > Metazoa > Chordata > Actinopteri > Cypriniformes > Xenocyprididae > Mylopharyngodon > Mylopharyngodon piceus. The sequence goes on along the minus strand of CM077457.1, from coordinate 9,338,525 downwards.
ATTACACACATATCTAGATCGTCTGTTTTCTTCTTCTGCACTTTTTCCTGTTGTGGCGGTTAGCGAAACAGCTTTGCATTATCGCGTGTGCCCCCTTCTGGATTGGAGTGTGCATTTTTGTTCATTTTGGTGGCATTTTCGGCAAAAGACCCTGTTAATTTCCGACCCTAATGTGCACTGATCTCATACATGGCCTCTCTGCAGTCCAGCTGAAGGAAATCCGTTGTAGCAGCGGAGCACTTTAATCCCTGTGTAGAGAGTATTGATCAACATGTTTATGCTCTGATTTGTAGGACACTGGTGTTGGGATGAACAAAGAGGAGTTGGTTGCTAATTTGGGCACCATCGCCCGATCTGGATCAAAGGTGCGTCTCATTGAACTCCTCCAAAGTCCACTACTCCTCATTCTGACAATGGTTTTGATTTCATGGTCCTTGTTCTTCCTCCATCAGGCTTTTCTGGATGCTCTTCAGAATCAAGCAGAGGCCAGCAGCTCCATCATTGGTCAGTTTGGTGTGGGCTTTTACTCCGCCTTCATGGTGGCTGATAAGGTGGATGTTTATTCTCAGTCAGCAGAACCAGACGCTCCTGGATACAAGTGGTCCTCAGATGGGTGAGACAAATGAGAAGAGGTTTTAATAACAAAAGAAAGTCTTTTTATTAGGGCTGCTCGATTATGACAAAAATCATAATAAATTATTTTGGTCAGTATTGTAATTACAACTATTTAACATGATTGAGAGTGGCCGATATGACTTAAAGGAACACTCCACTTTTTTTTGAAAATAGGCTCATTTTCCAACTCCCTAGAGTTAAACAGTTGAGTTTTACCGTTTTCGAATCCATTCAGCCGATCTCCGGGTCTGGCGGTACCACTTTTAGCATAGCTTAGCATAGTTCATTGAATCTGATTAGACCGTTAGCATCTCGCTCAAAAATGACCAAAGAGTTTCGATATTTTTCATATTTTAAAACTTTGCTCTTCTGTAGTTACATCGTGTACTAAGACCGACAGAAAATGAAAAGTTGCGATTTTCTAGGCCGATATGGCTAGGAACTATACTCTCATTACGGCGTAATAATCAAGGAACTTTGCTGTCGTACCATTGGTGAAGCAGGCGCAATGATATTACGAAGCGCCTGTGACCCCCTGCTTGCACAGGGAGCGTGCCTTGTAACCATGGAGACGTTTGTGAGAGACGCTGCGTAATAATGCGTAATGATAGTATAGTTCCTAGTCATATCGGCCTAGAAAATCGTATCTTTTCATTTTCCGTCGGTCTTAGTACACCATGTAACTACAGAAGAGTCAAGTTTTAAATAGGAAAAATATTGAAACTCTTTGGTCATTTTTTAACGAGATGCTAACGGTCTAATCAGATTCAATTAACTATGCTAAGCTATGCTAAAAGTGGTACCGCTAGACCCGGAGATCGGCTGAATGGATTCGAAAACGGTAAAACTCAACTGTTTAACTCTAGGGGAGTTGGAAAATGAGCCTATTTTAAAAAAAAGTGGAGTGTTCCTTTAAGTTTTAGATATTGAAATTTCAAGTTCTTGATATCAGTTTTGATACTACAGCAGAAACTAACAATAGGCTAACTAATGTAAGTAGAAAAAAAGTCTTTAAACATTTATTGACAAAACAAACAGTCAGTAATACAATAAAACCAAAGAAGAAAATTACAAACAATAGGACAAATGCAGTACAAATAAAATATGAACAGTGACGTTACATGATTTGACGGATTTGGACGTTACGTTTGTGGTGAAAAGCGCACTGTTTTTAAGGAAAGGAACGTGATGCGGCACAGTCGTTTTATCTTGATTATCGTGTTTTCATAATCATTGGAAGGCGAAATCAAAACTAAATTTCGATTCATCACACAGCCCTACTTCGTATTAGCATCAGCAATCAGAAAGGAACTGGAGATCTCGGCCAGCTTTTGCCATATTTGTGGGTATTAGACCATCTTTAGGCATCTTGAGGTTGAGACAAAGCAAACATCTGAATAAAATGAATCACATTTTGATGTTTTACTCACTGAGTTTTGTGTGTCTGCAGCTCTGGAGTGTTTGAGATCGCAGAAGCTTCAGGTGTGCGTCAGGGGACTAAGATCGTGCTTCATCTTAAAGACGACTGCAGAGAGTTTTCTTCAGAAGATCGTGTCAAAGGTCTGCAACACTCCAAACCAGTGACATCAAACATCACATGCTCAAAGAAGAAACTCATTTATGTGACTTTGTTTCACAGAGGTTGTGACTAAGTACAGCAACTTTGTCAGTTTTCCCATCTTCCTGAACGGACGGCGGCTGAACACCCTGCAGGTGCGTGAAGTCTGCTGATAAATGACATTTGACCTTCTTGATCATTGGTCCTGACCTGTTTCTTTCTTTCTCTCTCTGCAGGCGCTCTGGATGATGGAGCCCAAAGACATCAGTGAGTGGCAGCATGAGGAGTTTTATCGCTATGTAGCTCAAGCCCACGACAAACCCCGCTACACACTGCACTACCGCGCTGACGCCCCGCTCAATATCCGCAGCATCTTCTACGTGCCAGAGATGGTGAGTGTGAGACGACGGCTGAATCAGACAAATACACAATGACTGTTGTACATAATAATATAAATCTTTTACACAGAATGTATTTTTGCATTCCACTGGGCTGCTTTTCCATTGTTTTTCTATGTATATATGTGCTAGATGGATGTGTTTGAGCGTTGCATTCGCACAGTGGCATAGCAAGTCAGCCCCGGGCCCATATGCAAAAAAAAAATTTACGGGCCCCCCTCAGCTTCGCGGACTTTAATATGAATAAGATATCATCACTAACATGCAGACAAAAATGGTAAAAAAAAATAAATAAAAATTCTAGGAATGACAACAACAGCACTACAGTAGGCTACTATATGCGCTCCTCCATCATTTTGACTTTGCATTGCGGATCTATTTCAAAAATATCAAAAAACGGCTTTTCAACACAGTCTAGGTTTGAATTCAACCGATTCGACTCTGGCGTTGGAATTTCAGAATGATAATTGCATCATTTCAGATGCGATGAGTCCGAAGATTATTCCAGTTATGAATTAATTATTCTGTCACAGAATTTTTTAATGCACGTTTTATTCCTAATAAATTTACTAGAAGTTTCTTCTCTAAATATGTTTCCATCACGTTTTATGTGCATTTTATTTCATTAAATAAAGAGTATCCACCCCAGCGAGTACGAGTTACATTTATTCACATCTTGTGCAGTATCTTAAAATGTGCAGACGTAGTCGTTTTTTCAGAAAACCAATATGACTCATTTAAAATTCTGTACTACTTACATTACTGCAGGCATAAGTTTGTAAGAAACCCACTTTAAAAATGACAGAAAAGCGAATACCGGTCAAATACAATAGATCATTGCTAAGATGGCATGGACCATTTTATGGTCCATTTATTCAGATTCTTAATGATTTTCAGTACATTTAACATAGATAGTTATTGACAACATTTCTATTATACTTCATTTTTTTTTCTGAACATATGTACACAGGTTCTGTCTTGCGCACAGACGCGCGTGCGTGCGAGCCTTTGAAAGTATTTGGCTTCAGAAAGACGCGTTCGGCGTGTTCACTGCGCACTATCTAGTGGACTTTTGTTTTCAAGCACTCAATTCACTCTTGCATGGGCTGTTGTACAGTACACACACTGTCCGTGCAATCACAAAAATTGGGCTGCACGCGGACGGGGAGTGCGGACGTCCGCGAACCCTCCTGATGACGAAAATTTTGCGATGCGGACGGTGCGCGGACGCCCGAAGTATACTTTGGGGTTAAGCCCGTAATAGCGGGCCCCCAATCCGCCCGGGCCCATATGCACGTGCATACCCTGCATGCCCAGACGCTACGCCACTGCATTCGCATCTTGCATATTTGGTGATCAAGTTAAAATGAGTTCCAACATTTAAAAACATGCATCTTTTAGAGGTTTTTTTTTTTTTTCAGTTCCACTGCCCTGCGCGTCACATTTTTAACAGCAAAAAAAGTGCTGGCCCCTAATTCATTAAATTAGCTCAGCCACTATGACTTAAATTATTTACTTGGAAACCACTGAAATTTTAACTGATGTTGTCCTTTCAGTGAATAGAATAGTCCACAATTTTTCACTTGTCAAATATTTCTTAATATTATAAAAAATGTACCTATTAAACAATGTATAACATAATTTAACTGCAATATGACAAATGAAATATGCATTTATCAAGTACTAATTTATACATATTGTAATTTATATACAATTAAATCCATTTATTTAAACTTATTATAGTATGTTGGTTAATTAAAAATTGCAGACATATTTTAAAATTACATTATACATATAAAAAAATTGCAAAAAATAATGTTATTAATTTTAAATTAATTAGCCTGTTACATAATTTAACAATGGAAATATGCATATAATGCATTAATTTGTACATATTTGAATTCATATGCAATTAAATTAAATTAATTAAACAGTGTGCACTTCATTTAAAAATTGCATACATCATTTAAAAAAAATCAAGTATTGACATTTTAAAATTACATTATACTTAAAAAAAGTATTAATTTTAAATTAACCTGTTACATAATTAAATTAAATTAAATTAATTAAACTTAAATTACATTATGTAGTTAATTTAAAATTGCATAAATTAAAAAATCAAGTATTTACATGTTTTAAAATTTCATTGTACATAAAGTTATTCATTTTAAATTATGTAGCATGTTACATCATTTAACAAATATGATGAGACAACAAACTCAAATATGCATTTTCATTTATATGCCTTATGAAATTGTGCATTTAATTTCTTTACAAATAAAAACACATGAATAGTTTTACTATAATATTAAATTTGTTGTATTATATTATATTATATTACATTGTATTATATTATATTATATTATAATATTTTCAATTATACATTTTATTTAGTATTCAAAAGTGTATCTCACAAATCACACTTCTTTCTTCTTTCAAAATAAAATAATGAATCCAAATGAATATTTCTTGTACGTTTCTTTGGTAATCAGCCATATAATGCATCCTGATGATTCTTTGTTTTGTTTTGATGCCCGACTGACTGCATTACTCCTGTTTGTAAATGTGTGTGAACAGAAACCGTCCATGTTTGACGTGAGTCGTGAGATGGGATCCAGTGTGGCTCTGTACAGCAGGAAGGTTCTGATCCAAACCAAAGCCACAGACATCCTTCCCAAGTGGCTGCGCTTCCTGCGAGGTCAGATGAGCATCCATATATCTGCATGAAACAAATTGAAATGCATTATAAGACTTGATATGTTCAAAATAAAGGAAATTTGATCCCAATCAAGTTTCATCTTGTGTTTGTGTTTGCAGGTGTTGTGGACAGTGAAGATATTCCTCTAAACCTCAGCAGAGAGCTGCTGCAGGAAAGCACCCTGATCAGGTATAAACTTGCCTGAATATGACGTTATGTCTTCTGCATTGTGCAGAAGACATAAGAGAAAAAAATAAGAGTAACAAACTCTTTTTCTTTCAGGAAACTGCGGGATGTTTTACAGCAGCGTGTCATTCGGTTCTTGCTGGACCAGAGCAAGAAGGATCCAGAGAAATACGCTCGCTTCTTTGACGACTACGGGCTCTTTATGCGCGAGGGCATCGTAACCACAGCAGAGCAGAGCGTCAAGGTGCGAAACGCCTCATTTAGCCTTCATAATCTACCTGTTTCTCTCTGATTGTTTTTAAATGGCTGATTCATGTGTTCACAGGAGGACATTGCCAAGCTGTTGCGCTTTGAGTCATCAGCGCTTCCTGCGGGACAGCAGACCAGTCTGATGGAGTACGCCTCTCGGATGAAGGCGGGAACAAGGAACATTTACTATCTGTGCGCTCCCAACCGCCACTTAGCCGAACACTCGCCTTATTTCGAGGCCATGAAACAGAAAGATATGGAGGTGAGTCTAGAGACAAGCAGGTCTACGGTTAACCAGCACACTGTCATATTCAAGAACTAATGGACAATAAAACTAGAAGTTAATCCAAAGGCTGATGCAATGCATTGCAGAGGTCTGCTGGAAACAATTGATAATTAAATTTCAATTAAAAATGTACTCAAATCACTCCACTTTTGAAAACATAAAATGTGCATTATCCATTGACAAGGTTGTCGGTAGATATTGAGATGAACACAAGAGGGCGCCAACACTTCTGTTTATCTCAAAATGGCCATCTATATTGGTCAGCAGCTAAAGATGTTTTAGGATGGCATTTATTAAAACATCCTCTATGTGATCAAAGCATGACATTAAATATTTTATTTAATTTTCTTGTGATCTTGACTTGATTCTCAAGATTGCACATTTTCTGTCTTGAGAAAGTAGACGTCCCATTTAATTGTAATGCTTAACGAAATACATATAATTTAATATAAATATAAAAATACACACTTAATAAATAATAGTAATATATAAGTATGGAGTAATAAAGAAAAAAAAAAACATTACTTTGTATTTGAAGTCTGTTATTTTGCACCACAGGGTCATTTTTTTGCCTAATTATAAAATTCATTAGCTTTTATTAAGACAAAATCACTAATTAATATATTATTATATATTAAATAAATAACATTGTACACTTTTGGATTTCAACCTTCAAAACAACAAAATCCAAATAAATGATGTATTTATTATTATTATTATTATTATTCTATATTCTATATATATTTATATAATATTTATTTGGTGCTATATTTAATTGGTTAAACATTTACGGTTAGGTTTATGGGATTCCTAATAGCTCGAAAAAATGTGGTTAATATCATGATGAAATTGAATTGAAATCATACAGACAATGCCATGTCGAGATGAGAAAATTAAGTAGCGATAACAACAGAAAAAAGACGTGCATGTTTTTGAGGTTCTGCTCTTCCTGCAGGTCTTGTTCTGCTTTGAGCAGTTTGATGAGCTCACGCTGCTTCACCTCAGAGAGTTCGACAGGAAGAAGCTCATCTCAGCCGAGACCGACATTGTTGTAGACCATTACAAAGAGGAGAAATTTCAAGACAGCAAACCAGGTAAGATGCAACATTAGGAAATATATGACAAACGACATTTGTGAAGTCTGAATTGTTCATCATTTGTAGATATATGTATATGTTCATCATTCGTCACCTCATTTTGCAAATCACTTTAATGTGATTGAAGCATTTGGACAAGTGAATCAAAAGACAGTCATGACCTGTAGAATCACTGGTGATGTGTTTGTCCTGTGCAGCATCAGAGCGCTTGACTGATCAGCAGGCAGAAGATCTTTTGGCCTGGATGAGGAACTCGCTCGGACAGAGAGTCACCAACATCAAGGTATTTAAATATACACTGAGCCAAAACATTATGACCTGTCAAGCGAATATCAAACATTTCCTAACAAGGTCACATATCAAAGGAACACTCCACTTTTTTTGAAAATAGGCTCATTTTCCAACTCCCCTAGAGTTAAACAGTTGAGTTTTACCGTTTTCGAATCCATTCAGCCGATCTCCTGGTCTGGCGGTACCACTTTTAGCATAGCTTAGCATAGTTCATTGAATCCGATTAGACCGTTAGCATCTCGCTCAAAAATGACCAAAGAGTTTCAATATTTTTCCTATTTAAAACTTGACTCTTCTGTAGTTACATCGTGTACTAAGACCGATGGAAAATTAAAAGTTGCGGTTTTCTAGGCCGATATGGCTAGGAACTATACTCTTATTCCGGCGTAATAATCAAGGAACTTTGCTGCCGTACCATGGGTGCAGCAGGCGCAATGATATTCCGTCTGTCTTAGTACACGATGTAACTACAGAAGAGTCAAGTTTTAAATAGGAAAAATATTGAAACTCTTTGGTCATTTTTGAGCGAGATGTTAACGGTCTAATCAGATTCAATGAACTATGCTAAGCTATGCTAAAAGTGGTACTGTCAGACCCGGAGATCGGCTGAATAGATTCGAAAACGGTAAAACTCAACTGTTTAACTCTAGGGGAGTTGGAAAATGAGCCTATTTTCAAAAAAAGTGGAGTGTTCCTTTAAGGTCTAGGTAGATTAGATTGTGAGCAAACAATCAGTTCTCGTAATCAACATGTTGGATGCAGGAGAAATAAAGAGCTGGGTGACTTTGACAAGGGCCAGATTTTCATGGCAAGGTGACATGGTCAGAGTTTCTCTGAAACAGCAAGGCTTGTGGGTAACTCCCAGTCAGCAGTGGTGAGAATTTGGTCCGAGTAGAGATGAACCACAAACCAGTGACAGGGCGTCAGGCGCGCAAGGCTCATCGATGCATGAGGGCAACGAAGGCTATCCCGTCTGGTCTCAGCCATCAGAAGGTCTACACAACATTTTAATGATGCTTATGGAAGGAATGTGTCACAGTCGAATGGGGCTGCGTAGCCACAGACCAGTCAGAGTGTGCCTATGATGACCCCTGTATACCTTTTAAAGCACCTATAATTGGCACGCGAGCGTCTGAACTGGATCTTGGAGCAGTGGAAGAAGGTCACCTGGTCCGATGTGTCCCATTTTCTTTTACATCACATGGACGGCTGTGTACATGTGCACCATTTACCTCGGGAAGTGATGGCACCAGGATGCACTGCTGGCCATTCATGTGGACGTCAATTTGACACGTGCCACCTACCTAAACATTGTTGCAGACCAGGTACATCCCTTCATGACAATGTTGTTCCCTGGTGAAAGTGGCTCTTTCAGCAGGATATTGCATGCTGCCACATGGCACACATTGTTCAGGAATGGTTTGAGGAACATGAAAAGTTCAAGGTGTTGCCTTGGCCTTGAAATTCCCCAGATCTCAATCCAAATGAGCATCTATGAGATGTGCTGGACCAACAAGTTCGATCCACGGCGGCTCTAGACTAATTTAAATTTGGCATGAAACAGAAGTTGCGAGTCTTTTCTTCCCTATTGTGATGTATATCCAAGTGAAATGGCTTCTCAAACAAGAACAAATTGATGGCAGGACTCGATTTTGTGTGTCAGGGATTGATTGGATTGTTGACATTTAAATGTTTAATCATTAACATGCATGTTTGCCACATTATTTTCCTCATTTACACACATCTTGCAAATGCATGGAGACCTGACATCTTGTGATTATTAACATTCATTTACCTTTTCCGTAGGTGACGCCGCGTCTGGACACACACCCTGCCATGATCACAGTGCTGGAGATGGGCGCCGCTCGACACTTCCTGCGTACACAGCAGCTAGCCCGCAGCTCAGAGGAAAGAGCACAGATCCTACAGCCCACACTGGAGATCAATGCTGGGTACCAGACTGTTATCTTTAACACTCCAACCCAGCACAAATAAACAATCTGACAGTTAGGATGAAAAACATCCCTAGAAATCCCTAGTATCCCTAGTCAGGCTTTTTGTATTGTTTACTGTAAACCTCATTGGTTCTTGTGGAAGCTCAAACGTCCTGCGTAACATGAGAATGAACCTCATTGGTTCTTGCTGAAGCTCAAACGTCCTGCGTAACACGAGAATGAACCTCATTGGTTCTTGCGGAAGCTCAAACGTCCTGCGTAACACGAGAATGAACCTCATTGGTTCTTGCTGAAGCTCAAACATGCCGCATAACATGAGAATGAACCTCATTGGTTCTTGTGGAAGCTCAAACGTCCTGCGTAACACGAGAATGAACCTCATTGGTTCTTGCTGAAGCTCAAACATGCCGCATAACATGAGAATGAACCTCATTGGTTCTTGTGGAAGCTCAAACGTCCTGCATAACACGAGAATGAACCTCATTGGTTCTTGCTGAAGCTCAAACATGCCGCATAACATGAGAATGAACCTCATTGGTTCTTGTGGAAGCTCAAACGTCCTGCGTAACATGAGAATGAACCTCATTGGTTCTTGCTGAAGCTCAAACGTCCTGCATAACACGAGAATGAACCTCATTGGTTCTTGCGGAAGCTCAAACGTCCTGCGTAACACGAGAATGAACCTCATTGGTTCTTGTGGAAGCTCAAACGTCCTGCATAACACGAGAATGAACCTCATTGGTTCTTGTGGAAGCTCAAACGTCCTGTGTAACACGAGAATGAACCTCATTGGATCTTTCTGAAGTTTAAACGTCCTGCGTAACACGAGAATGAACCTCATTGGTTCTTGTGGAAGCTCAAACGTCCTGTGTAACACGAGAATGAACCTCATTGGTTCTTGCTGAAGCTCAAACGTGCCGCGTAACACGAGAATGAACCTCACTGGTTCTTTCTGAAGCTCAAACGTGCCACATAACATGAGAATGAACCTCATTGGTTCTTGTGGAAGCTCAAACGTCCTGCATAACACGAGAATGAACCTCATTGGTTCTTGTGGAAGCCCAAACGTCCTGCGTAACACGAGAATGAACCTCATTGGTTCTTGTGGAAGCTCAAACGTCCTACGTAGCACGAGAATGAACCTCATTGGTTCTTGTGGAAGCTCAAACGTCCTGCGTAACACGAGAATGAACCTCATTGGTTCTTGTGGAAGCTCAAACATGCCGCGTAACATGAGAATGAACCTCACTGGTTCTTTCTGAAGCTCAAACGTGCTGCGTAACACGAGAATGAACCTCTTTGGTTCTTGCTGAAGCTCAAACGTGCCGCGTAACACGAGAATGAACCTCACTGGTTCTTTCTGAAGCTCAAACGTGCTGCGTAACACGAGAATGAACCTCATTGGTTCTTGCTGAAGCTCAAACGTGCCGCGTAACACGAGAATGAACCTCATTGGTTCTTGCTGAAGCTCAAATGTGCTACGTAACATGAGAATGAACCTCATTGGTTCTTGCGGAAGCTCAAACGTGCCGTGTAACACGAGAATGAACCTCATTGGTTCTTGCGGAAGCTCAAACGTGCCGCGTAACATGAGAATGAACCTCATTGGTTCTTGCTGAAGCTCAAACGTGCTGCGTAACACGAGAATGAACCTCATTGGTTCTTTCTGAAGCTCAAACGTGCTGCGTAACATGAGAATGAACCTCATTGTTTCTTGTGGAAGCTCAAACGTGCCACGTAACACGAGAATGAACCTCATTGGTTCTTGTGGAAGCTCAAACGTGCTGCGTAACATGAGAATGAACCTCATTGGTTCTTGCTGAAGCTCAAACGTGCTGCGTAACACGAGAATGAACCTCATTGGTTCTTGTGGAAGCTCAAACGTGCTGCGTAACACGAGAATGAACCTCATTGGTTCTTGTGGAAGCTCAAACGTGCTGCGTAACATGAGAATGAACCTCATTGGTTCTTGCTGAAGCTCAAACGTGCCGCGTAACACGAGAATGAACCTCATTTGAAGCATGTTCTGGTGTCAGCATGGGTTTCCTCCGGATGCTTCGGTTTCTCCCCCAGTCAGTATAAGTGATAATATAAGTGCAGTATAAGTGAATTGGAGATGTTAAATTGTCCATAGGTGTGAATGTGCGAGTCCCAAGCCATGTAATGGGGAGGGTTGGGAAAGACCTGGCAACCTGCCCCGGAAAAATCATTGCCAAGAAAATTAATGGTCAGTCTCTTGGGTATGGCAAGAGATGACAATAGAATCACCAAAAGAAAACATTTTTTGCAGTGCATTTAAGGAGAGTGCCAACTAAAGTGAAGTATATTGTACTTGCATTAATAAACAGAAATGCTGTGGTTTCTCTAATGTCAAGCGATTGTTTGCAGACATGATCTGATCAAGAAGCTTCATGCACTGAAGGACTCAAACCCTGATCTGGCACAGCTTCTCCTTGAACAGGTAAAGAAAGTTTCCCACATATTCTCTCATCTCAATTATACTATTTATAATTTAAAACTAAATGGCATTTTTTACGTACCAGATATACGACAACGCCATGATCACAGCTGGCCTGAACGAAGACCCTCGTCCGATGATCTCCCGACTGAACCAGCTCCTGACTCAAGCCCTGGAGAAACACTGACGCCCATGACGGTGTTCAGCCTGACAGACTTGTTTTGCCATTATTAGAGCCGTGCATTGATGCACAAAGCGGACGTCCCCTTGTCCTGCCGAGGTCATGATCGTACACTAAACACAAGCAAACGTTGTTTATATGAAGACTTGAAAATATTTGTGCAGGTGTGAACTTGTCGTTTAGGTGGAAGTTGTGTTTTACAGCTGATAAGACTGAGATTTGACTGTCCAGCCAATGATTGTCTGACTAGAGAAAAAGAAAACCAACAATCCAGCAGTTTGTGACTGCGCTTATGAATTTACTTGGAAAGATGTGAGATAAATTTCCATAGCAAGATGAAAAATATGAATAATGAATATACAGTACCAGTGAAATATTGTCTTCTTTCTTTTACCTTTTTTGCTCTAAAATTATTCACATTTCAGTCCAGTGGTTCATTAACAGCTTTTCCATGTGTACATTGAGATTAGAGTGATGAAAATATTAAACCATGAACATGAAATGCTTTTCACTAATTTTAACTTTCTTTTGAATACTTTCATAACATAACATTTACAAGACCCCTTTAATAAAACATTTCTGTGGATGTTTTTATGACTTCATGTCTTGAGAAATTGCATAGATAAATTGTATTCCTGTGCTCGCTTAACAGCTCACCAAAAATTCTACAAATGTGTAAACTCGAATGAAAAATCCATCTCGCACAAATGTGATCATATCCAACTCTTTGTAATGAAATATAAATCCACTGCGCTCCGAAATGGTGAATTGCGCCACAAAGGCTCCAACCCGCAGTTGCATCATTCAGACACCAGGAGGCGCAGTGACGCCAGTGATGAGCGTGTACTCGGATAGGTGACGCTGAAAAGGGTAAAACTGATAGTAAGTCACGCATTTACAGTAGATCATGCAGATTGTAGTTAATACTGATAAGAATCTGGAAAATATGCTTAAATGCTGTAGTGCTTTGTGTTAACTTTATAGTATTAGACAAAAAAATATCAAATAACATTGATATTTAACCCAACAATATTTAGAAGTGGATTTGGGTAGTTGACAACCTAGCACAAATACATCATAATGTTTTTCATCATAATATTGCCATCACTAGCTTTGAATTTTTAAACGCAGGCCTACACATAGTTCATGTAATCGTTCAATTAATTTGAGCTCAATGCTGCATGCATAGTTATAAAAGAATGAGCAAAATGCTGTTGAAAAAAAAAGAAACATATTTAGCATGTCACAATTTAACCAATAGTTTTTATAAACCACTATTTACATTAGCTATAAAAGCATTTTCCCCGTGTAGGATACAGAACGACGCTGCTGGGGGCGTTCCCACAGAACGCGTTCTTGCGTTTAAAACCGCCAGAAACAACGCTGAGGATCGCAGGGTCTCCAGGCGCGTTTTTTAAAACGTTTATCTTGAAACGGCGAATAAAAAAGCTTTAAAAGAAGCTTTTTGCAGCGACTGTCCTCAATATCTCATGTTTTTTGAACTGGAATTGGAACGCAAAAACACGTTAATCTGACCTATCTGCTCAGGATGATACCTGTGTTTACTTATGTTTATTACAAACATAAGCAGCACGTTGAATGAGACAGAGAAAAAAAAAACTGTCGATATCACTGCGGTTTTTGCGTTTAAAGCATTTTGTGAGGTAGAAAATAGCTGAAAAGAAGTGCTGCCATCATATTTTGCGGTATTTTCCTAACTCTAAAATAGTGTGGACAGTGGAATGATCTCACATCTTATAAAAAAAATAAAATAAAATTAATTGAGCGCCAAAAGTAATTGGGCCATTTCACTGTTTGTATCACTCCGCTTACCCGTTCTCAGCGTTCCAGAATCCGGATCACAGATTACGAGTACGAGGTCACGTACACACTGCAGAGTTCCAAGAGTGACGACCGCATTTAAACGCGAAATACTGGAGTTACTGCGGAAATTTAGATGACTTAAGTAGTGATACCTAAAGCAGTTTTTTTTTACTTTTCACAGAGACAGAGAACAAAAATTTGACACGTTGGCAGATCTGTTTTTGACCAAAGTAACATTTAGAAATGAGTATGAAAGGCAATTTTCATATAAGAAAGAAATCAATCATGTTTTGGTAAACGCGATGTCATAAAAAAGGTCATAAGATGAGTCAAAATTGTGACACGATCATAATTGAGATAAAGTAAAAATTATGAGTCAAAATTATACACAACACCATTTTCAACTAAAATAGAACACTTTTTATGTGTTTTGACCGTTGACTTACACAACCGTGTTTTTCGGGCCTGAAAACGCAAACTTTTGAAAATGGGATTCAAAGTGCAAATTTCTGAAGACAGTTATTGTCTCCGTGTAAACTACAAAAAAATGTGAATTTGTGACTACACATACGCATGAGGAGTAAGCGTTCAATCTATAGGCGCGTAGTTTCTTTACAAAGTGACATCGCCAACTACTGGCCTGGCATGAATACAGCATTTTTAGTTGTTTTTGCGGGTCAGTGTAAACGGGGATTGTTTTGACAACATTGTTGTCGTCTGTACATGAAAAATGCATAATCAGTAAAGGAGTGACAATCATATTTAGATTTTGGGCAGAAGCAGTTTTCGTTTGGAACTGGTTTTTAAAAGTAAAAAAGCTTGAAGTAGGGTTTCTCTCACCAGTGTTTGTGGAGTTGCAATGGAGCGACTACAAAATGTTTTAAGCAAGAAAGACAAATTGCTGTCATTGTAATTTCACTTGTAAGAAAAAAAATATACGCAGGGCAAATTTTATCTGAAACATTTACATTAACGTTTTTTATACATCTTTTTCATATCTGATCATATCCAACCCTGTAAAATGAAAAATGCAGTGCGTACAGAAATGGTGAATTGCAGTATGTCTCTAGACTGCAGTTGCATCATTCATGCACCAGGAGGTGCAGTGAAGCCAGTGTTGAGCACAAGCTACAATCTGTTATGCTGAAGAAAGTAATACTTGTTCTTCTTACAGCACATTTTTAACAGTTACAATTAAACAGTGAATCTGAAAATTGCATTTCAAATTTAACGGCAGGATTTGGCAATTTAACTGGCACATTCTTATCTTCCTTGAGGAGGATCAGACAGAAATTAAATCCTAAATGGCCCTTTTAGTTTTAAAAGAACTGTAAACTGGTTTAGTAAAAGGAATCTGATCAAATGTGATTGAAAGTGTGGTTTTTAGAAGGGAAAAAAAAAAAAAATGAATCCAGAGAAACATCCATGCATTTCACATTAACAAAAAAAAAAAAAGAAAAGGCTAAATTATTTTTACAATTTTTACATTTAGTTTTGGTCCACTAATTGTTTGAAATTGGTTAATTACACTGGTTGTATAGTAAAAAACAGACAGTTGGGTGCAAAATAAATATTCAGGCATAGAAATAGCCGGAAATTAGAATTCGGAGAACATGCAGAACGAAATCATCAGAAGCATTATGTCTGTTGCACACAGTTTATTTAACAATATGGTATATAAGTACGAAACAAGATCTTAACCAGTTTATACAGCGATCTCAATCTTTTTTCCTTTTATTTACAGTATGTCATCAAGCTGCATGATTTACATTAAAGAATCGTTCACCTTCAATTCAAGTTTCATGAGGAGAAAAAAAAACAAGAGGTTGACTGAAGAACTCTTTGAACAAATCAGCAGTCAGACGAAGCTCCGGCCTCATACGCGAGGTGGAGGGGACATCATTGATGTTTCAGAGATCAAACGAGAAAACAGGAACATCTTCCTACATCTTAAGAGACAACTACTGAATCCAGGCCAATAAATAAACGCATTTGGGCACCTTGAAAAATAAGAGCAACTTTCACAATTTGCTCGCGTGTTGTGTTTGTGTTCGTGTGTGTGTGTGTGTGTGCAGTAGCCAAGCTCCTTTCTGTACAAATGAATACAGGTCCTCTGTACAAACTCCACAGTTTGGAGAGAAAAAGGGCTGCGTGTCCTTTTCCAAACCTGGTAAATGTGAATACGTATCAGACAGGAATGAGGATTGATCCTAATTCCACACCAATTATCTTACAGTCCCTAAACACGCACACACACTCACAAAAAAAAAAAAAAAAAAAAGTTTGCAAACATACAAAAATGAAAGTCTTCAATAATAAAATCAAATATTTTGCCTTGAGAAATTCCATTTAAAAAGTCCATAAGCTCAAAATAACCCCCTCCCCGGAAAAACAACAAAAACAAAACAATTAAAAATGTAACTCCTCAGACCAGGACTGAATTTTGTCCGGACAACCCCTCCCAGGAACAAAAACCCCTTTGTGATTCTGCTCTTTAAACAGTAATTTCAATCCCTCCAATAAGGAAGAAAAAGCAGTCCATTGGTTGTGTAAACCTATTACAGTCTATCATTTTGTCGTCTTTAATTTCTTGCGTACAAAACACACCTCTCTCTCTCTCCTCAAAAGAATGTCTCTTAATGCTACAACCCCTCGACGAACTTCTCTAACGTGTCTCCCGTGGTGTCCATACTCAAGTCGTTGCTTAGCCCTCCGCGGTTTGGCGTGTTCAGCTGCGGAAGCATTGCACTCTGTTCAGGTGTGCACATGTGAGCCTGGTCCATGGGGCCCGGCATGGGGCCCGCCAGGCTAGGATGTAGGGGCGAGGGCTGGGGCTGCATGCGGGGGGACGGGCTGGAATGTGGCGGCTGTTGGGAGGGGGGACGGGGCGATTGCACGGGGGCAGGCGACCTCACTTGGTTGCCCAGCGCATTGGCCATGGCCTGTCCGGGCAGGTGAGCACCCTGCGGCTGTCCTGCGAGCATGTGGGGTTGGGGACTCATGGAAGCGGCCTGTGCCGGCGAGCCCATTTGCTGCTTCAGCATTTGCTGCTGCTGCTGCTGTTGTTGCTGCTGCTGCAGCATGCGCTGTTGCAGCAGATTCTGCTGCTGGGCGTCCATACCCATGCCAGGCTGGCCCATCTGAGCCATGGGCGCCATCTGACCCATGGGCCCGCCGCCGCCCTGCATGGCCATCTGTTGCTGCATGCGGATTTGCGAGTAACTTGCTGCGCCTTGAGGCTGCGGGAATCTCCCTTGTCCTGGAGGGATTGCTCCCTGTTGTTGCTGCTGCTGCTGCTGCATCTGACGCATTAGCTGCCGGCGGAACAGCTGCTGGTTTCCGTTGTGCGCAGCATTCATCATCTGTCCCTGGGAACCAAGGGCAGCCATGGCCTGGGTCGCGGCAGGCTGCGGCTGCTGAGGGGGCATGACGGGTCTCTGCACGGGGCCGGCTTGCATTGCAGGCATGTTCTGCATTCCTGGCTGACCCGCGAGCATGGCCTGTGGGTTCTGCTGCTGCGGTTGGCTGGCTTGGTATTTCGCCGTCCGCTGTTTGATGAACGCGGCCATGAGATGCGGGTTCGACTTGAGGATGTTGAGGACCTGCTGCTGCTGCTGAGGGGAACTTGGCGATTTTAACGTGCGCAGCAGGTCCTGCAGTGCTCCTGGAGCAATGCTGCTGGCCACACCTCGTTGCTGCATGCCTTGCTGCTGAGGGGCCTGTGGTTGCGGCTGCTGCTGGGGAGGCATGACGGCCTGCATTTGCCGTGGCTGCTGTTGCTGCTGCTGCTGCATCATGGCACGCTGCATCATCTGCGCCTGTTGGGGCGTCTGCGCTACCTGAGACTGCGGAGCCATGGCCATTTGCTGCTGCGGCACTTGCTGCGTTGGTGGTGCCTGTGGATTCTGCATGGACCCTTGCATCCCAGGTGCCCACTGGCCAGGTTGCATGTTCTGGACCATCCGAGGACCACGAGGGCCCATCATCTGCATGGGAGTCATCATGCCAGGTTGGTTCATTGGCATGCCATTTATATTCATTCTATAGTCTTGCTGCTGCTGCTGTTGTTGTTGTTGTTGTTGTTGTTGCTGTTGTTGTTGGTGTTGTTGCTGCTGCTGCTGCTGCTTAACTTTGGTCATCATCTCTATTTGTTTCGCAACCTTCAAAGCCTGCTGCTGCTGCGGAGAGGGCTGCGGCTGCTGTTGAGGCGGCATGGGCAGGGGGGACTGCTGCTGGGGCAGAGGTGAGGACTGTGGCCCTGGTTTACCCTGGGGCCCTGGTGTTGGGGGTTGGTTGGGGAAGGCTTGCACCATCGCAGCCACATTCGGATGCGTCTGTTGGGGCTGGTTGGGTAATGGCTGCGAGGCCTGAGGGGTATTAGGCTGCTGCTGCTGCTGCAGCTGCTGAGAGTTGGGCGTCCCCGGACCTCCTGAGGTAGTTGGGGAGGGCAGACTCGGAGGCATTCCTCTGCCCTGCATGAGTGCCATACGCCGCCGCATCATCTGTGCCTGCTGCAGTCGCTGCTGAATCTGCTGCTGTCGCAGCTTGTGCTTGATATTGAGACAGAAGGGCACGGGGCACTTGTTCTCCTGGCAGTGCTTGGCATGGTAGCAGCACAATGCGATGAGTTGCTTGCAAACAGGGCAGCCTCCGTTGGTCTTGCGCTTGCAGCCCTTGGTATGCTGCACCACTCTCTTCATCTTCTGACATGATGGCAGGGAACAGTTGGCGTTGCGGCACTGGCAGGCGTGCACCAGCGACTGAATGCAGCGCTGGATGCTGAGGCGCCGACTCTCCTGTGGGCTCTTGTTGGCCTCGCCGCCCTGGTTGTTGCTGTCGTCATCCAGGCCCAAACCCCACTTCACCATTTGGTGTTCATGGCCCTTGGAGTTGTAGCAGTTAATGCATAGATCAAAGTCCTGAAATAAATCAGAAGAAGAATTAATATTGTTTTCAGGATAATCATAGTATAGAATATTAATTCACTGTTTCACGACTGGATATTGTTGTTATATTTATAGTTACAGGCACAGTTGTCCTAGAGCAAGGTTCGCTCCTTGCGAGGTTTGAACCTGCAACCTGCTAGTTTCCTCCTCATTTCTGTTGTCTAGTTTTAAAACTAAGGCTGCCCCTTATAGTAGACGAGAAACGGCTTAGTCGACCAAAATTTTATTAGTCACGGGGAAAAAATCCACAGGAAGTAGCGAAGTCACGCAGTTTGTGTCGGACCTAATGTTAACAGCTCTATGTGGTAACTACAGTACATCGGGCAGCAAATCCAAATGCTCGCCTATCATTCATCAACCTCAAATATGGCTTATCACCTGAAACATGCAAGTAGTAGCAACTTTACATGGCCGCTCGCTTTAACGTTAACCTAGAAAAATGTGGGCTATTGAAGTGTTTGTGTGGAGTGCAAAAGCTGAATAGTAGCATGCTTACTGCATGACAGCTAATATGGAGGCGCTGGTGCGATCACTTGCACTTAAAATACTCTGTCATTTTTGGTCATACAGATAAGAGTAATACATCTTTTGAATCTGTGAAGAGTCTACTTTTATTTGTGTGCTCTCACAATAACAACAAAACGTGCTTTTGTAAAATAATGAAAGCAAACAAGGTGCGATATTAAAATATTCTCAGGTTACGTAATCCATATGAAATGTGCATATAGGCATGTCCACTACTGCGGAGATGACAAGTCAGCATCGTGAACTTCATCACTGCAACCGAAAATACAGACACTAGTTTATCAATTAATTATTAAAATGTTAAAGCGGTCTCCTTGCTGTTTTCCCCCGAAGCATTCATAATCATTACTTCTGCCGGTGCGCTTTGGCAAGCTTTATGCATGAGCTTGAACACTGATTAGGCTATGTAGGCATTAAAGGCTCTTTATTATGATTTATATTATGGTTTATTAATAAACGTGCAATTAGTCAACTAATCTCTTAAAATGAACGACTACTAAGTCGACCAGAAAAATCTTTAAGTTGAGGGCAGCCCTATTTTAAACTCTACCTGTTGAATTGCAAACAATGGCAACAGTAACCCAAATGCTCTGTCAAAGCCACAAAGAGGAGACTGACCTCGCAAACGGTGCAATGCCAGCGTGTCTCTACGTGGTGCTTGCATTCGTTGCAGGTGTACACAAATCGGTCTGCTCCCTGATTGTGTAGCTCCACCAGCATGCACATACTGCTCCATTTGCAGCGGCGCAGGGAACTGAACTCCCAGTGCTTGTCCCTGGCCAGTGTCAGGAAGGCATCACGGCCGTCCATCAGATCGCAGGCCAGCGGCGGGTCAGGGTCCATGATCGGAGGCAGGGTGTTGATCACTGGACCAGCATGCAGGTGGATCACGAAGAAGACCTGGATTTTACGAAGTAAGAGGAGATATGGTCAGCACTTGGCACATTTGTAAATTCTGAGTGAAAGAAATGGTATTCAGGTAAAAAAAAATGGACTCAATGAGTCTAATCCAACCTCTTTGTGCTTCTCCATTGTTGCATATAGCTTCTGGGACAGATCGTTAGCTACATTCGGCATCCCAGGCTTCTTTTTGTTGGCGCGGCTGACGCTGCTCTTGTTTTTGTTGGTCTTTTTATTGTTCTTCTTTTTGGCGTTCTTGCTGTCAGCTTGGGTTCCCTGCGGAAATGCAAGACATTTAAAAAAAATGGCTACAGACTGCACTAAATACTCATTCACACCATTTGGCACTCTGACTAACCTCTGTCGTCTCAGAGGAGGCTGTATTCTCCTCCTTTTTCCTTTCCTCCTCCTCCTGTTCCAGCTCCTTGATGCTTTCCTCCAGAACATTAGGCCAAAAATCACCTTCGAAATAGGGCAGCTCGTAGGCACTTGTAAGCCGGTCTTCTGTGGCCTGCTTAAATATGTCCTGCATAACGCAAGCGAGACATTTTGTGAGTCATTTCTGTGATGGTATGATGTTAACCCATTATCATTATGAATGAACACTGACTAAAGCGCAAATGCATTGGCATACCTTATAGTCATGAATGATTCTTTCTGCAAATGCTTTGTCCAGCATTTTGCGGTACCACTCCTGGAGTCTTTTAGGCTTGGGAATCTTCTGATCAGGAGGGTGACAGTGGAAGATGTAGTCATCGCCTTCACTAGGTGGGCAGGCCCAGATATGACCAGTCACATATCTGTAGGTGGGAAAATCAAATTCATTAGTACATAAAATATGAACACTACTACAGAATAATAAAAAAAAAATAAATAAATAAAAAAAAAAATTCAACAGTATTAAAGGATTAGTTCACTTTAGAATTCAAATTTCCTGGTAATTTACTCACCCCCATGTCATCCAAGATGTTTGTCTGTCTTTCTTCAGTCGAAATGTAATTATGGTTTTTGAGGAAAACATTTCAGGATTTTTCTCCATATAGTGGACAGTTACCAACAGGTTGAAGGTCCAAATTGCAGTTTCAATGCAGCTTCAAAGGGCTCTACACGATCCCAGCCGAGGAATAAGAGTCAAATCTAGCGAAACAATCGGTCATTTTCTAAAAATAAAAATTATATACTTTTTAACCACAAATGCTCATCTTGCACAATCACGTTGGAAAGGTCACACTTGACGTAGGCGGAAGTACCGAGCAAGTGTTTATAAAGCGAATGTGCAAAGACTAAGTCAAACGGCCTTTACAAAAAAAAGGAAAAACAACGATGTCGGCCAATTTTGAAGTTGGAGGAGAAAATGAGATTGAGTTTTTCGCCCTACCGTGGTACTTCAGCCTACATCACGCGTGACCTTTCCAACGTGATTGTGCAAGATGAGCATTTGAGGTTAAAAAGTATATAATTTTATTTTTTTTAAGAAAATGAACGATTGTTTCGCTAGATAAGACCCTTATTCCTTATCTGGGAATAGACCTTTGAAGCTGCACTGAAACTGCAATTTGGACCTTCCACCCACTGGTAACTGTTGAAGTCCACTATATGGAGAAAAATCCTGGAATATTTTCCTCAAAAACTATAATTACTTTTCGACTGAAGAAAGACAGACAAACATCTCGGATGACATGGGGGTGAGTAAGTTATCAGGAAATTTTAATTCTGAAGTGAAATAATCCTTTAATGGTAAAAAGTAAAAAATTTCTCAATCTGCTTTTGGTTGGACAAAAAGCTTACGAATGGCTTATTTAGAGTGGACTTGTCATTTTAAGCTGAGATTGGAGAAAGCATGTATTGTAACACCAAAAACCATTACACATATCTTTAAAAGAAGCATGTTTAACTTAAACAAGGTGGTACAACTTACCCAAGTTTCTTAACATACTCCAAATACCCAATGAGGATTTCATGGTAAACTGCAGTTCTTAGCAGCCTAGGCTTGAAGAAGTGAATACTGTCAAGATATGATATGTATACCCGTCTGGAAAAAGGAGAAAAAACAAGAGAATCAGTCAATTCTGCCTTTTCAAGACAATTCATTATTCTTTTTTGACAGATTGGTATTTGCATAATACCTGGTGTTAGGAAAAGGGCATTCAGATCCATATTCCTGGACGTGCATGCCAAAGAAACACACATCCACTCCATCGATCTCCTCAAATGCAAAAAGTGCTTTGGTTCTGTAGGGAAAGCTTTCGCACATGTTTCCTGAGTCAACAAACCTGCAGAGAAATTGTGTGACGCAAAATTAGCTCCTTTCAATTCAGGTACATGGAAAACCGTTCATAGTCAACATGAAGTCAAAATCAAACCAATTTATTTCTGAATACATTTTGACTTAGTCAAATGCTGGATTCATATTCATTTTCCGTGACGTTACCTGGATTTCATCCCAGGTTTGACCTCCACGGTCTTATCAGAGCTGGCGACCACCCGCACAAACACCTCTCCGGCCTCGGGGTGATTCTGTCTTTTCAAGTACTTGTTCACTCGGTCCTCAATGTACGATCCCAGCCTCGTGGTCTGTAACCCTGATCAGAAAAACACAGTGTTACTTCACACTGCAACAGACGGTGACAAAGGCAAACAGGAAGACGCTTCAAGAGCACTCACTTTTAGCCGAGAACTTGTTTTCCTTTCTTGTTTTCCCTGACTTCTTCAGGCAGTTGTCACAGATGAAACTGTTATAGGAGCGAGAGACAAACAGCAGCTGTAGCGATCACGTCATGACATGCTAAAATTCAGGAGAACAGGCGGATAAGATGCTCACCCTGATGGCCAGATGACGTCATAATGCAGTGCACAGATTTGATGCATCTTCCGGCCACAGTCTTTACATTCAACAAAGCTGTTAGACAGAGGAAGGTGTTAAAAACAAGTCTGACAAGCGTGATTTATTACACTTTAGAATAAAGTCTAATTTGTTAATATTCACTAATGCATTAACAATGAACAATGTATTTTTACAGCATTTATTAGGCTTGGTTAATGTTAGTTTATAAAAATATTCATATTAGTAAACAGTGTTAACTAACCTTGGAGATAAATAAAGTTTTATTTTATTTTAATATTAGCAAATACAACTTTGATATTAAAAATGCATTAGTAAATGTTGAGATTAACATTAAGAAATGCTGTATTATTCATTGTAACTTCATGTTAACAAATGAAAGGCTTATTGTAAAATGTTACCATTTCATGTGACTTTTCAAAATTAAACGTACCGTTCACTACATAATAGACCGCCTACCACTTTTTAATTACTATGCAAATGCTTTGTGCAAAAATGATATTTTCTGCAACGTTGCTGACAAATGATGTTACTTTTATTTCAGGAAGTGGCATTCAACTTGGAAATTATTTTATATTTTAATTAGGGCTGCACAATTATTCAAAATTAATTTGGCAAAGGCTGCGTTTTATTTTTTATGCACAGCTTCTCAGTGAAGCACGGCTCTGTGATCAGTAGTAAATGCTGCTCCAACTGAAAGCCAGAGGGCGCTCTCACGCAGAAACACCAAATATGCCCAGAAGAAGAAAGATAACGCACGTCATTCCAGGAAATCTCTATGGGCATCATACTATCGCTGTAGCTGAATAAACAGAAGATTGAAACGCTTTGATTGATTAAACATGACTAATAAACACACAACTATGACAATATATGGTTTATCTGAGTTCTTCAAGCCTTCTCGGGTATTTTCATGATAATAAAGTATATTTATACTTCAATGCTAATCGACATAGCCTTTATCACTGTATAGAATACTATGAAATAATATTTTGTGTGCCTTATTCTGTGTAAGAAACCACATCATCTCACAGAAGGATGTTTTCAAACACTCAACTGTCTCTATGAAGTGAGTTTGGGGTAAAAACGGTATTAAATGTTGTCTTTTGTTGGACAAGAGATACATAAATGCTTAACATGTTTGGAAAGATGTTCGCAGCCTTTGCGATTTCATAATCACGCTAAGCCAAATCGGTTCAAGCACGATTTCATGTTAGTTGCGATTTATCGTGCAGCCCTAATTGTAATGCAATCTGCTCAAAGAAAGACTGAAGACAAATCATAGTTGATTGTGCTTCTGGTTCATTCGTCACACTTTATTTGCATACAATATGCATATACATATTGTTGCAATAAAGATGCAATCCTCTGCATAGTCTAAAACAACACACACAAAATAAAGCATTAAAAATGACGAGACTTACGGCTCAGGGTCCAACATGTCATTTTTCTTCTTCTCAAACTGCTCCTTTGATATCATGCTGCAGAGAGACGCAAGATACATTCTACATCGCATCTTTACACACGTACAGTTCATTGTTTAGGAATATTTGTGCGATTTAATAGAAGCAAAACCTCAAAGCTTTCTGGGCGACAGAAGATACATACGTCTGCGGCTGCGCTGGGTCGTCTCCCAGGGTGACACTGTCGCCCTGGATCTCGTTGAAGCACTTCTCGCAGAAGTGATACCTGTCGGCAACAAGGCCATATTTGGGTGAACTGGAGCCACAGCACACAAGAGCACAGGCAAACCGGCACACGGAGAGCAGCACAGCACAAGAGCGGAGAATGTGGGGTCGACACACAGCAGACAGGTCAAGGCAGAGCACAAGTTAGCATTCAAACTCATGAATGAACGTTAAATCAAAAAATGATGGATAGTGACAGGATGGTGTGTCTTTTCATGCACTAGAGAGTAGCTACATGCCTTTTCTGATTGACCACAGGTCTTATGTACAAGAGTGAAACAAAACAACGTGATGGAGATGAGAAACATGGAAAAGTGATGCACTATAGCATTTCCAGGCATTCTATTTCTTAAAGGGGACCTATAATGCCCCTTTTACAAGATGTAATATAAGTCTCTGGTGTTTCAGCTAAAAATACCCCACAGATCATTTATTATAGCTTGTTAAATCTGCCCCTATTTGGGTGTGAGCAAAAACAGATTTTTTTTGTGTCCCTTTAAATGCAAATGAGCTGCTGCTCCTGGCCCGCTTTCCAGAAGAGGGCGGAGCTTTAACAGCTCACGCTTCGGTTGCTCAACAAAAACAAAGCTGGAGAATCTCACGCACCCAAAATGATGATTGTCAGTAACTGTGTTCAGCCTTACATTGTTCAAACCGGAGTCGGACACTGATGGAGAGACTCAGGAAGAAGTTACAACTTTTAGAATGAAACTGGACATTTCTGAATGATTAGTGGATAAATTTATGTAGTTGCTGTGGAGTTGATTCAACTCATCGACTAGCATGTGCCGTCATGTTAATCTTTTGTCAAAATCCAGCGTTGAATTGACCCTCGTTTGAGAAGCAGTCCGGCAAAAATGACGGCATGGTAATAACACTCTACTACAACAACTCTTCCTCTTCTCTAAAGCAGCCCAACATGGCCTCACCCCCTTTGTTGCGTGTTCTCGGGGTCAGGGTTTATGTAAATTTTAGGGTTAGTGATGTCACTAACCTGGGAAGAAGCTCGTTGTAGTCCTTACTAGCCATTTGTTGTAGTCCTTAAAAAGTGATTTATGTAAAAGACAATATCTCCCTTTGCACTGAACTTTGAGCGTCGTAACTTTGCAGATGTTGTTTATGCTCAAACAGCAACATTAAACACCAACTGAAGTTAAAAAAGTGAAATCATAATCAACCACCCCTTTAATATTATGACAACTGAAAGTTTTTAGGATTTACACAAAAACTAGTGGGTGAAAGATCTAGGCTTGTAAACTGAAAGAATAAAAAAAAAAAAAAAAAACTAACGACAACTGATCAAAGTATTACAACTGCACCTTTGAGCAAGACGCCTAAACTTTGAACTTGCTTTTATGACTCTGTTTATTAGGTGCAAACAACATGGAGTCAACTGAGCACTAAACATCAAAAGCCTGATCTCAGTGCATCACAGTCCCATTTGGAAACTCGTTCATCACCTTCTCATTTCTCACACCATTGATCATGCCATTGGTTACCTGTTTTGGTAGCTATAATATGTGCCGTCTCTGGAGATAGTGCAGAGCTGTTTGCCATAGCAGCAAAGCGTCTGAGGTGAAAACTCGTACTGTGGAGACAGAGAAAGCAATTCTGTGAGGTGCAACCACTGATATTGTAGCATTATTTATACATATATTGAATTTGCATTTATTTTTATATTTTCACTTTCAGTTTTAATTTTATGTGCTATTGTCATTGATTTTAGTTTCTTTAAATATTTAAGGTCTCGTTTGTTAACATTAATTAATGAACTAAAAATGAGTAATATGTTTTACAGAATTTATTAACCTTTGTTAATGTTAGTTAAATATACTATCGCTATTAATTGTTTGATCAAATTAGGTCAGCGCATGAAGTAATGTTACAGACATCTTTTTATTTTAAAAATGTATTAATCTTAACAAATTGAACCTTATTTTAAAGTGTTACAATTTTAGTTAACAATAACAATAAAATGCACTCAGAACGTCTTAAGATGCTTAACAGGTTCATTATAGAGTTCGAGTTTGTTTAAACTTCACCTATAAGCAAATTAGGGCTGCAATTAACAATTATCTTGATAATAATACTAATTAATTTGTAATTAAAAATATAAAATAGTAATATTTAATTTTTAGATTTTTCATCAGATTAATCGATTAACTGGGAAAAATAACAGATTAATCAATTAATCGGATGAAAAACCTAAAAATTAAATATTAAAAATTAATTAATTTTAATCCATGACTTTAATGTTATTCCACACCTGGCCCAGTGTTTTCCTCCAAAAAATGTGCAATATAAAGGCTGAATGTATCCATGTAGGCTATGCTATATACATTATGTGCTCCGGGTGTGTGTTCACGGTGTGTGTGTGTTCACTGCTGTGTGTGTACTTGGGTGCACTTGGATGGGTTAAATGCAGAGTACAAATTCCTAGTATGGGTCACCATACTTGGCCACATGTCACTTCACTTCAAAAAAGGGTTAAAATACAAACATTACATTCTAATAAAAAAAACACAACAACAACTGATTGCTTACCATTTTAAAACAGAAGTTAAAATTACTAAATTAAAAATTATAAACAAAAGGTTAATTTGTACGAGGCATGAGGAACACATGCACACACACAAAATAGTCCCTTTACAGTTACTGCTCTTATAAATATGATTTATGCGTTACATGTAGAATTTTAAACCTAAATTTCATTTCTAACAAAAAAAATATTTTAGAATTACTGCCCTCCTGTGTTCTATCTGTTTGAACTTTCTAACATTTACAGACAAGAATATAACCGTAAAAAGTTTTGCGCTGAAGAAAACGCATCTCAAAACAAGAATTAAACAGCACACACACGTCAAAGCATGACAGGGCAAGCCACAGTAAACGCTTATGCTTTTGTTTGAAGCGCTTATAAATATAAAGCACTCTCATATTTCGGATAACTTAGATCATGTACCTTTCCCGCAGCAGCTCACTCTGTATCCTCCGCTATTTTCCTTATGCGTTTTGTCCGCAGAAATATGTTTATTCACTACTGTAAAGTGACGTGACTGGCGGATGGTTTCCGTCCACAGTGCACAGACGCGACTAATCGATAATCAAATTCGTTGTCATTTATTTTGATCACCGATTATAATCGATTAGTTGTTGCAGCCCTAAAAGTAAACCACTCCCTTTCTGAAAGGAGAAGCTGCCGTTCTCACCTTGCGCCCGCAGCAGTACCCCAGACCCTGCATGACCGGATCAATCTCCTGCTCGAACACCTCGGCCAGCTTCGAGCAGTACTTGTACACTCGAGACGTTTTGCGGTTGTAGAGCCAGGCGTTGTTGAACATCAGCCAGATGTCGTCAACATACTGCCAGGGCTCCTGATACTGCCCGGTGTCCAGCTTCCTCTTGATGGTGGAAAGGTCAATCGGGTTCTTTACAATGTCAAAGTAGTCCTGAAGAAACAAATACATAGTTATCTAATACTTTTAGATCTTTTTAAAGAGATATCCATAACATTAGGTGTATGGGATTTACCGGGATGCCCAGTAGATTTGGGTCCACCGGCTGGCGGAAGGGCAAGGACTCCGGGTCTTGACGATACAGCGCTTCTAAGGTCGGCATCAACGCCTGTCTGAGCTCCTCTGGTTTGAAAACTGTAACAAATCATCATGATTAAAATCAAATTACATATATTACTCAATGTAGCTTCAATGTTTTCAGAAAGTGAAGTTTTTACTTTTCTTGCGAGACTGGGCGGATTGACTGGATGGTGCAGTGCTGTTGGCGCTGGACACTTCCTCCTCTTTCGGCTCGGTCTTTGTCTCTGGTTTCTTTTCCTCCGTCTCCATCGGTTCCTGTTTAGGTTCCACAGACTCTGGCTGCTCCTTTACTTGTGGAGGTTTGACATCTTCATCCTAATGAACAACATGAATTACATTTAGTTGGTTTACTAAAGACTGTTTCGTTAGACAAGGAAAGATCATGAAACTAGAGAAACAAAGAGCGGTAAGAGAATTTTTTTTTTATTTTTTTTTTTAAATAGTGTCTCTGATTTGAACTTCACTAACAAAAATTGCATAGAGTTAGCAAGATGAATCAGTTTAAACTTTCAACGAATAAATTCAGTAATACAAAGTCAATATAACATTGAGAGACAGTGAATATCTATAAAAGGATGAAAAATCGAAATCTATATTGCCACGACCTACTGTACCATTCAAAAGTTTGGGGTCAGTAATATTTTTTATATATTTTTGAGAAGTCTCTTCTGCTCACCAAGGCTGCATTTATTTGATCAAAAATACAGTAATAAACAGTAGCATTGAGAAATATTACTGCAATTTAAAATAACTGTTTTCTATTGTAATATTTTAAAAATGTAATTTATTTTTGTGATCTCAACGCTGAATTTTCAGCATCATTACTCCAGTCTTCAGTGTCACATGATCCTTCAGAAATTATTCTAATGTGATGATTTGATGCTCAAGAAACATTTATCTTTATAAGAATTATTATTGATAATATTATACATTTCTAATTATCATCAATGCTTGAAACTGCTTAATATTTTTGTGGAAACCATGATACATTTTTTCAGGTTCTTTAATAAATAGAAATTTCAAAAGAAAAGCTTTTATTTGAAATCAAAGTCTTTACTGTCAATTCTGATCAATTTAATGCATCCTTGCTGAATAAAAGTATCAATTTCTTAAACATAAAAAATAAAAATCTTACCAAACCCAAACTTATGAACAGTAATGTAATGCTCTCAAGAAACAATTCAAACACAACCAAATAAATTGAAGAATTGCTGAACCATTTTTCAGGCAATTCACTTCAGTAATATCACACCTCCATCTTGATATCAGGCCGCTTTTTCCCAGAGCCGAAGTCCTGCTCGTCGTCTTGATGCTCAGTTTTGGGTTCAACAGCAGGGTAGTCAGGCAAAGCTTGCTGGGAGTGGGTCTCAGCCACAGACGCAGGTGTGGGAACTCTATTATCAACGCTAGCGGCCATTTGAGAGAGCTAATGGATAGACAAATGAGGAATTACATGAGTTAAGGGTGTCATCGCATACAACTGCAAACGAGGCTGTGTTTTGACGGCGATCCTCACCGGAGTGCTGGGCTGCTGTGCTTGCACAGAGGTGGGCTGTTGCATCTGCAGGGGGGGCTCAGGCTGGGACTGCAGGGGCGTGAGCGGCTGGGAGGGGGCAGGGGAGGAGCCCAGGACTGAGGGAGGGCGGGGCAAGCCGCTGGGGATGTGGGTGGGTGTAACGTGGCCTCCGGCTGAGGCCGGCGTGGAAGGCTGGGTCTGGAGTGGCTGTAGGCTAGCAGCTGCTGATGGGGTGGAGGGCGGAGGAGGGGTGGAGCACAGGGCGGACGGGGGGCCCAGAGAGCCCACAGCATTCAGGGTCAGGTTAGCGTTCTGCTGCTGCTGCAGAGGAGAGATGGAGGGCATAGCGACTCAAATACAGCAGATCAAACTACATTGGACCCCATTTACAATAGGCTGCAACAGCCAGTTCCAGAAGTAAATTCCATTCATTTTCTCCACAAGGAAATTGATTTTTAACCATAACTTATAAAACTTTAAAGACCGACTTACTGGGCTACAAAAATGTTAATCGATGGTATATGCTTTAGCTGAGACCATCAACTTGCATTATGGCAAGAATTGTGTTTGCCAGTGGAATTCCTGGTGAAAAACTACATTACCCATGATGCTGCACAGAAAATTCCACCAATCAAAATGGAGTGTTCTTTACAGAATCATTCTACTCCAATGAAGCACTGCACCTTTGTCTTTTTGTCCAATTGTCAAATACTTTTTTGCTTCAAACTAAAATTTTTAATGATGTGATTCAGCTCATAGCTGGTTGGTTTGGTTCATGGCTTATAACAGACTTGGAAAAATGAATGGGAGAAATACTTCCGTAACTAACACAGCTGAAAAAGTTTGCGGGCACTATTTCACTCTATGACAGGAAGTCAGGAAGGCTCTGTTTCCACCTGGTATTAAGATGCACTCTGGTTGATCGGATCACAAATTAACACCACCAAATACAGGTGTAAATGGGGTCTAAAACGTTTTGAGATTGTCCACTTTTGACCACTTCCAGAGGTAGTCAAAAACGCATTCGACCGGATTGCTTTCGTAGTGTAAACGCTCATGTGGTCAAATGTGTTCGAACAGCCACAAAAGGCCGTCTAATCTCCGCCTACTGACCTAACATGTAAACGTTATGGGAAGCGCGCTAGCCAGACGGGATTTAAACTTTGTTGCCTGATGACCCAAGTTTGGTTTGAAGACGGAAAACGTATCAAGCACAATGTTCCCTCACCATTCCTGATTTCTAACACACATTCACAGCGTTCAGCGTGGTCTTGTGGATATCAGAGCAGAAACGAAAGCTCTCCGTATGTTTTTCCGACATCTCTGGTCGTGCTCATATGTAAATTGCGCAAGCTTATTTTGTCCATTAGATCGAAAGATCTGAAAAAGCCCATATATTTAGCCACCCATAGACCCTCCCCTCAAAGAAATCAGGACAGAAGTGGCTAAAAGTGGACAAAAGAGATGGATTAAAACACCAGGTGTAAACGGGAACGTGCCTCCATCATTCACTTGTGATCCGATCGACCAAAACGCATATTAATACCAGGTGGAAACAGGGCTGAAGTGTTTGTGGTGGTGAAATGTCTTGTTTGAATGCCCAAGTAACACCACACACAATAAAACTCCAATGGAGAATGGACATTTCTGACTCCTCACCTGTGGGACATTCTGTCCCGACTGCTGGGCCAGGTTTACATTCACATTCATGCCCCCGGCTGAGGATGGGAACGGCGACTGGTTCATGAACTGGTTCTGGTTGGGCGGCTGGCCCACCATATTATTAGCATGGCCTGCCATCATGGATGGTGCTTGCGGCATCCTGGAGGGAGACATACCCATCTGCAAAAACATGACGAGAAGTTAAAATTGAGCCACATAAGTATATTACTGCCCTTCTTCATTTTTCTGTGAAACACTAACAATTTTGCTGTTAACCAAGATTTAAAGAATAAGTTGAAATGATGGATGATGGCTTCAACAAAAGTATATACCATTAATTAATGGTTTATAAGTCAATGCTAAAAATCAATTCCCATATAAAGAAGAAGAATGGGATTTTTACTTTCAGCATCTAACTGTTGCGCTCTAACAAGAGTATAAAACTGTTAGCTTAGCAACATGTGAAATGCAAACTCTTCTGGAATCAATTGGGAGTCGTGTCTTGCTGTCTATGTAGATCATTCCAAACCAGCCGTTTTTGAGGTAACACCTGGGTGGCTCACTAGTTTTAGCACACTGTCGAGGAATGCTCACCGATGGAACGGTACCCATGCCCATCTGAGGGGGGTGGGTCATAGGGGACGCTGCCCGAGGAGCTCCCACCGGCGACTGGGACATCTGCACGTTCTGCATGGTCACGGGGTTGAACTGGCCCATTCCTGCAGAGCATGATGGAAAAGGTGTTAAATAGGAGATTAAGGCTTTTGAGTAATTCCTGCGCTACCAGTATGACCAGCCCGACTGCTTTTCTTCTTCCCAAGTCAACATGAATCGGCATTCACAACATATTTTATTTCTGAATTATGACGTATTTCAGAGTCAAAATCTTCTTAAATCTGTCATTATTTGCAATTATGGTCATAATCTTTATGACATTAAGGTTGACCGCCAATGTGTCCGCTTTTGGTTTTGGCAAAATAACAGAATTCTGCTGCTTCAGAGATTTAACAAGTTACTGCGTTTTTGATAAAAAGAGATGAAAGATGATAAAAAGATGAGTCAAGCACAGAAAGACCAGGAATGTGTGCCAAGATTGTAAATAAGAGCAATTTATGATTTCATGTTGACTTCAATACAAGCAAAATCCTGTCGAATCTACAAGACAACATACACAGTTCAGATCAAAGCAGAAAGGAATCAGGTAGACTATATAGAAGAATATACACTACCGTTTAAAACTTTTTTTACTTTTATTCAGCAAAAACACATTAAAATGATTAAAAGTGACAGTAAAGACATTTATAATGTTACAAAAGACATCTACTTTAAATGAATGCAGTTATTTTGAACTTTCTATTCATCAAAGAATCCTGAGAAAATCCTGACCAAACTTTTGAACGGTAGTGTATATATGTATACAGAAAGAAAATCTATACCTTGAGGGACCTGCATCCGGGCCATCAACGGATTTGGCACATTGGACATAGGGACAGGTCCATCTGAGGAAATAAGGCATATTTTGAGCAGCTGAACACCTCAAGAAAGCAGCCAGAGAACATTTAACATCCAGAAGATCAGGGCATTAAAAAAACAAAAGCACTAACTTGGTGGCCGGATGGCTTGTGCAGGACCCATAGCGTTGGGCTGGGGAAGGCCAGGCTGCTGAGGACCCTGAGCGCCCATCTGTGGCTTTGACAGCCTGGACTTTCTCTTCTCCTCCAGCTCCTTCTGGATCTTATAGATCTTCTCTGCCAGAAAGTGGTAATACTCATCCTGAACACAAGATTTTAAGAGATATTGAGACATGGGCCACCATATTGAAGGAAGGTTCAAATGTAGCAAGAGAGTTCAGGCGCTTTACCCTGCTGTTGGCAGACTCATACATGTCCCCTTCCACCTTACGCGCATAAGCGACCAAGTTCTCCATGCGTCTGTCCTTCAGTGCTGCAGGGTCAGGGGTCGGGAATATGGCTTGAACTCTGTAGGGGTGTTAAAGAATACAGTGTTAAGAGAATTGCCCTTGACCAATCATGATTGTGAACACGGTTTGAAATGAACACCCGCCAAATGCGGGTGAGAATCCACTGTGGCGGGAAACGCATATCAACACTAGCCAATTTGGCGGGTTATGATTCATAAATTATGTTCATTTTGCATGGCATCCCTGTCATAGCCCTTTCTCTAAACAAAAACGCGTAAAGAGGGTCTTAGAGAAAAATTAATTTAAAATTCGAACACATTGTTTTCTATGACGCACACCGGCGGTGCCCAACTGCGACTCAAAATCATGCCGCACCACATCGTCATTCACAGTTTTCCATTAAAATACAATAATTTAGGACAAATGTATGTATGTACTGACTTCACTCTAGGAGATATGTGTATTTTTCAGTAACAGGTTTGTTTTTGTGGCTTGAATAAATATGCTTTATATAGAGAAATGATATAGATCACACTTTCTCTTTGCGCTGTTTTTATCAAATAACTCAAAGGATTAGTTCACTTTAAAATGAAAATTATCCCATGATTTACTCACCTTCAAGCCATCCTAGGTGTATATGACTTTATTCTTTCTGATGAACACAATCTGAGTTATATTAATAAATATCCTGATGCATCCAGGCTTTATAACAGCAGTGCACAGAACCAACGAGTATGAAGATCAAGAAAGTGCTTCCATCCATCATAAATGTGTGCTCCACACACCTCCGGGGGTTAATAAAGGCCTTCTGAAGTGAAGCGATGCATTTGTGTAAGAAAAATATCCATATTTAACATGTTATCAAGTAAAATATCTAGCTTCTGCCAGACCGCCTTCTGTATTCAACTTACGAAAAAAGTAGTGCAGGCATTTTAAACTGCAAGAGTTTTACACTTTCTTCGTAACTTGAATACAGAAGGCGGTCTGGCGGAAGCTAGATATTTTTCTTACACAAACGCATCGCTTCACTTCAGAAGGCCTTTATTAACCCCCCGGAGCTGTGTGAAGTACGTTTATGATGGATGGATGCACTTTCTTGAGCTTCATACTCGTTGGTTCTGTTCACTGCTATTATAAAGCCTGGATGCATCAGGATATTTATTAATATAACTCAGATTGTGTTCATTAGAAAGAAGAAAGTCATATACACCTAGGATGGCTTGAGGGTGAGTAAAGCTTGGGGTAATTTTTATTTTAAAGTGAACTAATCCTTTAATTCAAACTCATTGACGCCACTTTGTTCATTCTTGTGAACAAAATGAACTTTTGCCTGTATTGTGATTAGATTCATTGCTTCGGACTGCTGCCTTAAACTTGAGAACGTGAGTACAGAATGACGTGACCGGTGTGCGATAAGCCTGCCTGTGAGATGTCCCCGGCGCGGCGCTTCCCGTCTGCTGTGCGACCGGTAAACGCTCCGCCAGAGCCCTAGGAGACAATTAAAGTGCCCCTATTATGCTTTTTCAGATATTACCTTTCATGCAGTGTGTTATATAGCTGTTTGTGAATGTAAAAAGGTCTGAAAATTTTTAAAGTGCACGATAAATAAAAAAAAAAAAAGAATCGATTCTGAACTGCCGAAACGAGTCAGTAATTCCAGCCTTACTTCCGTAACATACATGCGTAGCAATGTAATAAATTTGCATAATGCCTGTCTACAGTCTTCATTGGCTGCCCGCGAACAACGCCTACTTTGACTCTCCCTCAAACACTGTAGCTGGTTTGTGTTGAGTACTTGTCGAGAAGACGCTGCTTTCTGCACTGCAAAAGCAAATTATTTTTGTATACAATTCCAACTGATGAGGATGTGACGAGTCAGTGTTAAAATTACCACAGCGATACAACAGAATAACATTTTCACGATTGCTCCTCAAATCTCCCCAAGGTCTAAATGGGATTTACAAAACGCCATTAAAGATGGGACAATGTATATATTTTCGACTGAGTGTTCAAAATACAGTTATTGTGTATGTCTCCAGCTAACTCACGTTATCACCACCTTACCGAAATACTTCTGCTAATCAGCTGTGGGCCCACTGTTACCTAAAACTGTGTCCATTAATGCAGATTACCTGTCGTTCTTACTACTTTGAGTAATGATAAAGAATGGAACAAGATTTGTTTTACAAACTTTAGTTACATCAGTCATTCACGTTAGTACTATTATTGATACAGTTAATGATACAGTTCCCACATGTGCACCGCAGTAAATTAGAAATATATAAAATATGTTGATGGACATACACTTGTTAATGCTGATGGTGAGGAATTACAGTTGCACCATCTCATGATGAATGTGAAACTGAGTAGCGCATCACTGAGAAACGTCCTGCTCAAGTCGTCCTTGCGATGGAGGCTCGGGTTGAATAACTAGTTCTTGCAATGTTTCGTCATTGGACTTGCACTTAAGATTGATATGGTAAAATCGATGCCATCGTTACGGTCTTTACGGTGTGTACAATCGCTGAGCTTTAGGAAACCTCCGGAGCTGAATTTCATTTATGGTAATGGACGTTTAGTTTCCAACAGGCGCTGTAAGCGGTAGACCAATCACAAAAGACTGGGGCATCTGGCCAATCAGAGCAGAGCAGACTAGCGGAAAGGAGGGATTTAGAGAGACTGAAGCATCGGACGAGTCGTTTGAGAATCATTGAAAAATGTGATGATGTGCAATGTATATTATGAGGGAAATTAAAGTGTTTTTTGACCTTTGATGCATGTAAACCTGTTGTAGGAGACCTCCAAAACAAAATTAGGAACCTTTGAAATAGCATAATAGGGGCACTTTAAGAGGCCACTTTTTTCAACCCGTTTTTTTTAAATGCCACATGTCCAAGACTTTTGGGCAAAAAGTGCCCTAGCGTCTTTATTGCTACGTGCAGGTAAACTCAAGGCAATTATAAGAGAAGTCACCAAGAATTTTGTTTTTATTTCCATTTTAATTTATTTGAATGGTATCCACAAACAGCGATTGACTGTCGTAAAGTTGAAAGCAATACAATAATATCGGATTTAATAATAAACATATTTAAATCTAAGCAGTGACTTTGATAATCTGGTTTATACCTGATATTTTTGTTTTGGCTATTAGAAGCTCTGAATCGCCGGTAACTTTTAAAAAGGTTTAGCAGCCAAAATGGCTGGTGAGTAAAAAACTTAATTTTAAACCCTGAATGTGAAATATGATTTCTCCAACTCACAGCTTGTGCACTAGGTGATTCCTCAAGTCCTGAGTGACGTGCTCGTGCCAGGGCTTCTTCATGCCAGGCATTGACAGCGGTGCAGCTGTGGGCAGGTTCCCTGCGCCACCCATGCTCGACCCGTCTGACATCATCTGACTGTGGGAGTAGGATTACGACATTAGTTTTCAGATACCAAAACCTCACTTCCCCAAAAAAATTCTTACTCTTTCAAGATTTTTCTACACAACTGGGTGAACCCTGCATCATTTGACGAAAATGAAATTTATTAAATCATGTTTACAAAGAATAAATCTGACAAAGAACCTGGCATATGCATTTTAAAAACATATCTCAGATTTCCTTGAAGTTTCAGACATTACAAACTATAGAATTGCTGTAAAAAAAAAAAAAAAAAAAATCATTCCACAATGACACTGTTTGCTCTCCTACATTGCTGAACTCTACAGATGAACATTTCCGGCTCTGCAGTGTGTGTGAGAGGTTAAAGGTGAGGGGTGAAAGGTGAAAAGACTCACTTGCTGCTGAGGGATGAGGGGAGAGAGGAATCAGTGTGAAGGTTCGTCTGATCGGCCATACCGTTACCGCCGATGCTCATCTGGTTAGTGCCTGAAGATGTTGTGGGAAACCAGACAGGGTTACACACGAATACAGCACATGATGAGCAGCATGGAGTTTCAAAGCATACTGACACCAGATGCAACAAAATGTATCATTTATAGACCAAGATGCACTTTATATGCCAGTTTTGGTCTTTCAACTTTACATATCTGCATTTAGCAAATCTAATTATGCAATAAAAATCCTGTTGCGCTTGTGTGCATGTTTGAAGATTTTTGATAAATCGCATTTAGAAAATGTAATTATGCAATATAAAATTCTGATGCACTTGTGTGCATGTTTAGTAAATGGCTCCAAGTATTTAAAATGATGTAAGATGAAGTTACAGAATGAAAGCAACTTTCAAGGTTAATAATGAATATGGAACATTCAATTGTTCACAATATTCCGCTTTTCCTCAAACGCCACATACTCAATCACAAGTAACATTTCAGATTTCTTCAGAAGTTGATACCTAATGCAGTCATGGAGCGCATCTGCTGCTGCTGGGTCTGCGTGGGCTGCTGTCCTGCGACCTGTGTCTGCGGAGCCGGCTGGTTCCCGTACGGGAGCCCGAGTGCTGCGTACGCCCTCTGCATAGAGCTGGGGTCTATGTGTGTGCCGCTGCTGATGGCGGGTGCAGCGGGTTGACTCGTGCCCACGGGGCCCAGCGGAGCCTGCATGCCAGTGTTAGGGGAGCTCAGCATGGCTGCAAATACCACAGAAACACATTTGTTAAATTAAAATATTTAAATTATATCATACAAGATGCTGCTTCAGATTAGCCCTAACAACCCTTAACCCTGGTAAAATCAATGTAACATCCACAAACAATCTTAATAATGGCCTTCATAATTAATTTGTAAACGACTGTGGATAAAAGTGCCTGCTAAATGTAAAGGAAAAATGTAAAAAAAAAAGATTTTCAATATGCAGTTTAGCAGTAATTCCACTTGAACTGGAAACGCAAGCGACTGAAGTGGAATAGCCATTTTGCAAACACAGAGCAGTGGCACAGAGAAGAACTGCAAGAGACACTGAGAGAACGTGCTTCTGTTGCCACTACAGGGGGATTTAAACGAGTCAGCGATCAACTGGCCAATCGGAAAGCAAGAGCTCTCTGTGTCCCGCCCCCTGTGAAAAACGAGGGGTGGAGCCCCTCCCCCGCAGTGTCAGATTACAGCCCCGCTGCCTGCCGGAATCTGCTGCTGGTTTCATGCTTTCACATTCAGAGTGCAGCCGAGCTGCACACATGACCTACAGGTGGCAGCACTCATCTAAACGCACCCGGTCTCTCAAAGCATGAGATGCAAACATACAGTCAGTACAGTAACAAACATGTTTATACGTTAAAAAAATATTTTGCTTTACCACTTTCAGAATGGTCAATTTTGTGCATTAGGGCAGAAAGTATGATTTTCATTACTGTATTGATTTTTTTTTTTTTGCATTAATAAACACTCAATTGCAAAAAAATCTTAATGGCCCTAATAAGAATACTACTGCTAATACTAATACTAAAAATACTTAATATTAAATATTATTTATGCAGAAATATATAGTTATTAAGTGATGCAGGGAATGTATCAGTGTAGGTAAATTATTTTAAATAAGAATATGACGTACGCTGCTGGTTCCTCTTGTCGCTGGCGTTCTTCAGGGGCAGACAGACGGGGCAGTCGTGCCGGGTGCAATTCTTCCAGTGCGAGATGATCTGTCTAGAGGAGGCGCAGTGAGCCACTGAGGAAACGGACAAAAAACAGAAAAACTTTGTTACACTACTGAGCAAATCACATACCTAAAAGAATCTGAAAAAAAGAGAAAAGAATATTGATCACCAAAACAATAAGTAGAATAAAATATGAATAATGCATGTTGGAAAGGTGTTGCTATAAGGT
Organism: Mylopharyngodon piceus; assembly: GCA_039654765.1. NCBI lineage: Eukaryota > Metazoa > Chordata > Actinopteri > Cypriniformes > Xenocyprididae > Mylopharyngodon > Mylopharyngodon piceus. The sequence goes on along the minus strand of CM077457.1, from coordinate 9,299,375 downwards.
TATTAGGGTGTTCCTGGCGATTGCATTACTAGGTGGTTGATTATTGCAGCATACCTGTAAATTACAGACTGGTGAAAAAGGTTGAAATGTGGAATTTCTTAAAAAATTTATTGGATTCAGCAGTTGAAATAGTTTCAGAAAATTCTGATATTAGAATAGATCAACATGTTTTTCAGGTAGCAACGTTGTTTTGAAATAACACTATTGTCTATAGTAACATCCTAAAACTGTAAAATGACCGCAAAAACTATGATTTAAACAACTTTATAGTTCAAATAATGCAAGTTGTGACAAAAACTAAAAGTTTTATAAAATGATAAACCTCACATTACAGCCTAGGGCAGGGCGATTTTTCCGATTAATTTGAATTTAATGTTTTGCCTCGATCTTATTATTATTACATATAAAATATGTTAGCAAGCATTACAATTAGACATGTTGACAATACAGCAATGATAACTGTTAAGAGAAGAATATGATCCGACCACATGATGGCGAGCTTGATTAACCACTCTTGTGTGACGCTCTATGAACGCAGAACACATCGCTAGTCTTAAGCGGCTGTTCACTCAGAAATGCGTTATTGAGTTGAAAAAAAAGACGCGAGCAGTGGAATGGGGAGAAAGCAAAATTATTAAACACAAGTTGAACTTTTTTTTTTAACTTGACCGTCGCATTTTCAGAATGCCGTTTCATGGGTGAGACGCTGCAAAAGACGCGAGACATGAGTGTAACAGCCAAATACGTCCACAAAACATAAAAAGAATAGGAAAAATAGCGCAACTGAATGCAAAAACCTGTCAAGAACTACTACTGTATGCTTGATATTTCATGTTTGCATGATGGTGACAGGCTGAAAGATGCTGTTATTTTCTGTTTTTAACAAAGCATTTGCAGTTAATAACAGCCTATTACTGGTGTTATTTTTTGCTATTACTTTTTGGCTAAGAAATATTTAACATTTTTCTTATTTTTATATTATTTCTGAGAATATAGGATATGTTTAAGTTAGTACAACATTTGCCTTAATATTTCATGCATATTTTCTGCAAAGATATTTAAAAAAAAAAAAAAAAAAGTTATTTTTTTAACATTTACACCATGTTGATCACTTCAGGTGTGGTGCACTTGAAATAGAACTTTTTCAACTCACTTGAATCATTGTTGTTAAGTTAAGTTGACTAGTTAAACATTTAAAAAAAATAAATAAAATAATTGTGAATCGGTCATTCATTCTGGGAGAACAAAAAAAAAAAAAAAAAAAAAAAAAAGGAGATTTTGCTTCTGTGCCATATCGCTTAGCCATATTACAGCCTAATAAATGATTATGTTATGAATAATTGGTCTGAACATAAATGGCAGACGGGCTGAAAAAAAATTCAAATTCACTCTTATGATATACAGAAATACAGCGGTTACCCCTGTATACTAAGCAGTAGGACTGTGACGGTGGCAATTTTTTACTACCGCAGTGGGAAATCACCAACAACCGCCGGTGTTGCGGTGGTGGGGTCCGGGTTGGTATTTATTTATTTATTTTATTTTTTTATATTATATATATATATATATATGCCGGGACTGATTTCGGGACTGGCGGGACTGATTTCGTCCACATTTTCATATCTGAGGTTTGCGTTAGACTTGCATTTCGCCGTCATTTTGATGGACAGGATCGTAAAAAAAATCTGTCATAATCAATTATTACCCATCATTTTAATTTTTATATTTTAATGATAAGACATTTAATAGCTTTCTGATTTCGTCCACATTTTCATTTTTATTCACGAACTTACAGGATAAGCAAATAGGCATAGGCTATGCATTTATTTATATTATGAAAAGAAAGTTGATCAAAGACTGCGTCACTTTTCATCTTGAACACTCGAGGATCGTGAGTGAATGCGATCATCCTTTCCTCTTTACTACTGTACAGAACGAAATAAACATGAATGAAAATCAAAAAATATGTTGAAAGATACAGTAGCTTACCGAAATCGGTATCACGTCAGTTCAATCAGTGTTGCAAACAATGTCACGTAACATTATACCTCAGAAAAGCTAGTCGTTGACCATAAACTTATAGTCAGCAAGAAAAATAACAAAACGAACCATTTAAAACAAAACGAACTGGATTAGAAACTTAATTATGTAAGTAAGTATAAGTATTATAACTTTATTATTATAAAATGGACTTAAACTGGGTGCTCGCCTGTGTGTATCGTTTTCATTTTATTCTGGAGACTGAACTCGCGCTCTGCTGCCACATTGGAACGCACTCACCAACTGGACAGGGGTGGGAATTACAGTTACAAGCAACATCAGCCTCAGTAATCTGTCAAAATGAACAGTTTTGCCAAACTTATTCAAAAATTTTCTGTTCAAAAATCAAAAATTTTCATTCAAAAAAATCCCAGTTTCTGCTGTGGAATAATGTGTGAAATGCTCTGGCCAAATTATATCATGTCAAGGAATAAAAGGGGCTTCAATGTTCCAGACTCCATCATACTTAGACAGTGAGACCACAAGATCCACGAGTGAGTTCCCATGTTTACATGAAGCCTGAGTGGCCAGCCAGACAGTTCAACAACACGAAGATGTACAGTCATCACTAAAATATGGTTGTGGACAAAGAGACACGTGGTTGGATGAACACACAAGCACTTTCAGATCGACTCAGAAATGAAACAGACCAAGATTTCTATAAAATTCAGAGCTTGGGTAAATTGCTGGAGTCCAGTTATATATTAACATGACTGGTGTCATTTTGTCTCTCACCTTGGCAGGATTTTCCCGCCTGGCAGTGGGTCATGTGGTTGAGGACGTTCTTCATGGTGCGGCAGTGGGGCAGGGCGCAGGCGCGCACCTCGCCGTTGGCCTGCTCTCGCCGCTGGCACTTGTGGGCATGAAGCAGCAGGACCAGCTGCTGCTGGATCAGTTTGCGCTTCTCCGGGTCAGCCGTGGGGCCCGCCGACACCCCCTGTCCCGGGACCATGCCCACCGAGGGCACCTGCTGCTGCAGCTGGAGGAAAGAGTTTAAATTAGATAGAAGTTCCATTTCTGTTATAAAATGTTATAATACAAAGAAACAAATTTTCCAAAATATTCTTGGTTGGTTTGAATAATAAAGCTGCAAGAGGCCATGAATTTGTGATTTTATTCACTGAGGTTTTAAGCATCTATTTTACACCTTACTCAAAGCAATGTGGTCCTTCCTTCAAAGATAAAAGCACCGATACACCACTTGCAGTCATGAATGCAGAATTATTTGGCTTCAACAAGACAGAATAATTATTTTAACATTTGTTATTTGAAAATTGTCTGGCCATTTTAAATATCTTTACTGTCACTTTTGAGCAATTTTAATGCATCCCTGATCCAAGAAATCTTACTGACCCCAAACGTTTCTGTAATAAAATAATACAGAAAATATAGCAAATTAAAATTAAGACACTTTGTTAACCTAATTACATTATGCTAGTGCAGTCTAGGTCAGTTTTTTGGATATGAATATTCAAGCACAACAACAATTTTAGACTTCATTCAGCCAGTTTATTTACTTTACGGCATATTCTGCTGCATGTAAACGCGCACTTCAATTAGCTCTCCGAATGAATAAATGGCTGCTGAATAGATGTGTGACGCAAAGACAAGTGGCCTGAAGTGTTCTGGACCGAACCATAGCCAGCTGTGGAGGGTTACTCACCAGATTTGGCACGCTGGAAGCACCCTTCAGGGTGGGCTGGAGGCTATTGGGGAGAGCTGCCTTGTTCTGGATCTGGGCGTTTAATCCAGCGCTCGACATCTGCTGGACCGAACCCTGTGCATACTGCTGCCCGAACGGGCCATTAGCGGTTGCAAGACCCATCTATGGAGAAAAAAAAAAAGACCTTCAGCATTCACAAATCTCACTAGTTCTCATGCACTTCACCCAATGTTCAAGGAACAGAGCAAATGTGGCCCAAAACAGCTTCCACTGTAGCGTTTCAGTTTATATTCTTAGAGAGCAGTGAAAGCGTTCTGCGGGCACAAGGTTCAGCTCTCTGTCAGTGTAGCATAGACGGTGTCGAGCCAAACATTCATAGGTCAAAGACTGTACTAAAAGATACTGTCATCAGCCGCTCAGTGACATCCGTCTGCTCACATACGAGTACTGAATACCGCCTTGCCATTCAGTGTAGCAGAGCTTGAGAACAAAGCGTCTGCTCTTCATAAAAACACCAAATTAAAGATGCACTGATGATACAAATGAAATTTATACACTACCATTCAAAAGTTTGGGGTCAGTAATGTTAAAAAATACAGTAAAAACAGTAATATTGTGAAATATTATTACAATTTAAAGTAGCTGTTTTCTATGTGAATGTTTTAAAATGTAATTTATTCCTGTGATTCAAAGCTGAATTTTCAGCATCATTACTCCAGTCTTCAGAAATCATTCTATTATGATGATTTGATGCTCAAGAAACATTTATTATTATAAATGTTGAAAACAGTTGTGCTGCTTCATATTTTTGTGGAAACTAGGGCTGCACAATGTATCGTTTTAGCATCGATATCGCGATGTGTGCATCCACAATAGTCACATCGCAGGAAGTGCGATGTCTAGCATAGGGATCAATAAAGGCGTACAAACCAGGCACCACGGTTTGAAACGCACGTGATTCTCAGATTAAACGCAAAGTTTAACCAGCATTGAGCGAAAGTTCATCAATTTTGCACTTGTTCTAGGTCCTGTCAGTTGTTTTCTGTGTGCACAAACAGAGCCGCGCAGACAATACGTGAACACCAATAATTATTAATTCTTTCCAAATAGAACTATTCAAGTAATCTGGTGAATTTATTTTTATATATATATATATATATATATAAATAATTGCAGAAAAACAAAATATCACAATGTCAGTTTTTTCCAATATCATGCAGCCCTAGTGGAAACCATGTTTTTTCCTCAGGATTTGTTAATTATGAGCTCAAAATTTAAAACAAAAAAACAAAAAAACAAAAAAAAACAGCATTTATTTAAAATAGAAATCTTTTGTAACAATGTAAAAATCTTTACAGTCACTTTTGATCCATTTAATTCATCCTTGCTGAAAAAATTATTAATTTCTATTAATATAAAAGTTACTGACCCCAAAGTTTTGAACAGTAGTGTAATATTTTGCAGCAGCGGTGTCATTTTTATGCTAAAATACTTTATCCTATTCTAGTTTAATGCTTACGTTATGCTTAAGTTATTCCAAAGATACGATGTACAAGAATGAAAACATTTCAGTGTAATCCACCAACAGAAATAGAATGAGTGGGTTTAATAACCCAGTGTCAGAAGAATAACAACTATGATTTTTTTGTGGAGTGATTCAGAATCATGAGAAAAAAAAGTTGTAGTGTATTTTGATTAATCATTACAAGGTCAAAGTTTTTTTCTAAAAAAAAAAACAAAACATGCATGGGTGAATTGTTCACAATAAGATCTAACATGTGCATTTAGAAAATACGTGCGGTGAATTTTCTTTTCATGCCAACTTTAACCTGTGCCTTTAATCATCATTTACTGCCAAAAAATGAACTGAACATCTGCATTATAACCGGAGTTATTTACACCACTTTTCACAGCACGGTTCTGCAGCAGAGCGTCAGATCAGAGCTCCTCCAGTGGCGTGTGTAAACCAGCCCATCCCCCACCATTACTAACGCAAGCCTGCAGCCATTAGCGCCGCACACGCCGCTGCTGAACGTGCCACTCTGAGGAACTCCCTGTCCTGAGCAATACAATCTCTGCTGCCTGTCGCGCTCCCTCTTTCACTCAAACACGCTCCGTGATGCCATTAAAACAGCAAGCCATAAATCCTCTTCTACATTAATCTGACTTTTCTAACTAGCCACAACTACAACAAGCAACAATTTTATTAGTCATTTTTTTGCTTTTTAGATATGTTCTGATGGGATGTCAGTTTAAATTTAATTTTCAGAGAGATAGAGAACAAAAAACTTATTTGACACCGGAAAACTCCCTCAACATAAAAGAAAAAACACAATATCACCAAAATATTACAGATGTATAATTTTGCTGGAAATTTAACAACAAAAATTATATTTAATAGACGTGGTAATGTCCATTTTGGTATTATACAACTCAAATCAACAAATAAAAAATTAAATGTTCTCTTTATTTGGCTTTGTTTTGGAATAGTAAAATTCAATAATACACATTTGTGAGACAAAATATATATTACAGTCATGAAATAACGGAAGTAACGGCAGATCTTTTCTTCTGTATTGTGATGTACAAATGAGTGGGGACCGTTCTGTCCATTAGTTGTTGATTGGATGGAAGCACATCTGAATGTGAGCTTATGGTTGATTGAAACAACGTGTTCTAACCAGACACGACGCGATAAAAGGCATCTTTTCCACGTTAATCTGAGTTTTTGTCCTAACTAGCCGCGACAGCGACGCACAACAATTCTATTTTAGAAACTCAGTATGTATTTGTAAAATGGTGTAATATTCATGGATTTGATAGTGTACGTATCCATTTCCTGGTGGCGCGCACTTGCCGAGAGAGCCCGCCCACATGCTGTTCCGATTGGCTGTGGTCTTCGATTTTCTTGCATCTCGTAGTCGCGTCGCATATGGTGTGGACAGACAAATTGCTTGTTGCTGGAATCTTATCGCAACGCGTCTAGTTAGGACATGGTGTAAGAAAGGGGCAGGATTTAAAGGGATAGTTCACCCAAAAATGAAAATTTGATGTTTATCTGCTTACCCCCAGGGCATCCAAGATGTAGGTGACTTTGTTTCTTCAGTAGAACACAAATGATGATTTTTAACTCCAACCGTTGCGGTCTGTCAGTCGTATAATGCTTGTCAATGGGAACTCCATCTATAAGAGTCAAAAAAACATGCACAGACAAATCCAAATTAAACCCTGCGGCTCGTTACGACACATTGATGTCCTAAGACACGAAACAATCGGTTTGTGCGAGAAACTGAACAGTATTTATATATTTTTTTACCTCTAATACACCACTATGTCCAACTGCCTTGAGCGCACGCACGGCATCCGGTGTGTGAGGTCTGAATGCACTCTGATGCCAGAAGTGATCGCTCGCACTCATTGAAGCAAAGCGCGAGAGATCACTTCCGTCATCAGAGCGCGTTTTCAGACCTCACCAACCGGATGCTCAAGGCAGTTGGACATAGTGGTGTATTAGAGGTAAAAAATGATATAAATACTGTTCGGTTTCCTCACACAAACCGATCGTTTCGTGTCTTAGGACGTCAGTGTGTCATCACGAGCCGCAGGGTTTAATTTGGATTTGTCTGTGCATGTTTTTTTGACTCTTATAGATGGAGTTAAAAATCATTATTTGTGTTCTACTGAAGAAACAAAGTCACCTACATCTTGGATGCCCTGGGGGTAAGCAGATAAACATTAAATTTTCATTTTTGGGTGAACTATCCCTTTAAGAATACAAAATGGGAAAATTCCAATCGGAAGTAAGCATTCCTATGCACTACTCACTCCGAAGGGCACAGCCCTTGCATTGGGGACTTTGGAGGAGGCAGGGCACTTGCGTGTCATAATGTAGCCGTTTGGAATGGGCCATCTAGCTTTAAAATAAATAACAAGGATTCGCCACCCTGGGTCACATGACCATAAATGATAAAATTACTTCCTCAAAGTGACCGTCGCATGTACCCTTCGCTAACAAACTTGTGGAAGTGCTCTCCGTGAATGGATTCAGATGTTCACTTTCGCTTGGAACGCCCTACAAAAGCCCCTTTCCCAAATGGCACCCTAAACACTCCTACAAAACACTCCTACAAAAAGTCCACACTTTCGAGACATAACGCCACTTCAACTGTTGGGAGGAAGTCTGCTGCGAAGCTCGCTTCAGTGCAAGCTCGGCAAGGGCACATTGAGGGCACATATTGACTGCAAAGGAGTGTCTCGTGTCGCAAATCCAATGTCGCTGGTAGTGACGATTCTCTTTGAACAATCAGTGATCTGCAGTGTTTACACATCACATTTAGTATCGGTGCGGCTCGCTTGGAACCTCAACTGAGGTGATACAAAAAAAGTGCCAGGTACTAGGTACTGTACAGTGGAAAAGTGAGCTGTACTGAGCCATACCATGCAGAAGAAAAGTGCCTTAAAATGACAAATGGGATACCCTATGGTCTTGTAGACTTCACGATCACATGCACACGGCGGCCATTGTAAATCCACAAGACCGCAAGTGCTTATGAAGTGGGCCATTTGGGCAAGGGGCAAATGACGTTCCCTTCCCAAAGTGCCCATCACGAGCGCAAAAACTCACATGGAATTCGCCCAATGATAGGAGAAGTCCAGCATATCGTTTCACTGGAAGATCGAGAAAAATTACAAGGTTTTTTTTTTAAATGAAACATGGATGTATCATTAAAAATAAGATCAATGACAAGCACGTAAAAAATAGGGTGAATATTTCATGCTGACTTTAATGCAGCAAGTCACAACATTACTGAATCTCAGTGGGTAAACAACATAAATCACTTCTGCCTACTAACAGCCATACAAATATATCCACCGCAATAAAAACAGAATAGCAAAACCTCACATTTCAATCATCACGCAGTACATATCATACCACCCAGCCCTAACATTAATTAGTTATATTTTTTTATTTGATAAAAGATGTGGTTAAAATGTCATTTTGTTGTTACACTGTTAAAGATTAATTAATTTGATTAGACATTTTTTGATGCTAAACTGGATTAATCCACAAAACAGAACCTAGAAAACCAAAAACATAAAACAGATCTCCTATGAACAGCTATAGGACACAAGCAAGAGCTCAGTGCAGACATACGTTACTGTAGCACTACACTGACACTCTGATCTCACACACTTCACCTGCACTTGTGACTCTCATAATCTGTGTGCAATGCAAACACGCGCCGTACTGTCGACAGCACATCTATTCACCTCTGAACAAACACAGCAGATATGGAAACCTGTGAACACTCCGGCAGCCTGTGTGAAGTTATTCATGATGTTTCATTTGCCAACTCCATCGATTGACTGATTTCTCAATATGAACCCAACACAAGTGCTTGAGAAGCGCTCACTTGTGAGAAAATCGCAATGCGAGTAGCAGACTGGTTTCCGATTGGTTTCCTGTAAAACCACAACAGTCAGACAAGTGTGATAGCCACAACTACCTTTCTGTGCAATCTTTTCTTTAAATGTCTTAAGAGCTCAAGCAGGCACAGATTAATGTTAAACACAAGTTGAATATGAAGCCTATAACTGAGGTAAACAATGACACGTGCTAACAAAGACACAGCCACAAACACTAGTTTAGTTCAGAATGGGAAAAAGTAACTGGCGTTTTCGCGATCTTAAGGCACATTTTAAGCAAACCCCACCACGGACGAGAGAGGGCCAATGTGAAAGGCCAATCGGCAAATTTTGGAAAAAAAAACACTTGGAAAAATATACCCTGGTGGCTGGAGCCAACTTCCCAACCAGTCCACTTAAACATGACCAATTCAAAACAGATAACTACAATAATTGAGTACCATTGTAATATTAACACAAACAATAGCAACAGCAATCATCTATTGCAGTTTCAAAATTACCACAGTAACAATTTATATATTTCTTTGCTACTAAAGGGATAGTTCACCCAAAAATGAAAATTACCCCATGATTTACTCACCCTCAAGCCAACCTAGGTGTATATGACTATCTTCTTTCAGACGAACACAATCGGAGATATATTTAAAAATATCCTGGCTCTTCCAAGCTTTATAATGGTAGTGAACGGGGGGCGTGTTTTGAAGCCCAAAAAAGCACATCTATCCATCATAAATATAATCCATACAGCTCCAGGGGGTTAATAAAAGCCTTCTGAAGTGAAGCGTTGGGTTTTTGTATAAAAAAATAAATAAATAAAAAAATCCATATGTAAAACTTTATTAACTATAGTAACTAGCTTCCAGCAGATGGCCGTACGTATAGATTTCTGGCGGAAGAGTAACCCCTGACCTGACGCATGACACAATGACGAACGCGGAAGCTCAGAGGACAGAGCAAATCAAAACACCGGTCACGAATTAGAAGTCTAAAACGAGAATTTTTAAAGAGAAATGTCAGAGGTTTTTGATATAAGAGGAGATGAGCTTCTCTTATATGCGTACGGTCGTCTGCCGGAAGCTAGTTATTTTAGATTACTAAGTTTTAAATATGGATATTTTTCTTAAGTAAACCCATTGATTCACTTCAGAAGGCCTTTATTAACCCCCTGAAGCCATATGGATTACTTTACGATGGATGGATGCACTTTTTTTGGCTTAAAATCAGGTCCCCCATTCACTGCCATTATTAAGCTTGGAAGAGCCAGGATATTTTTAAATATATCTCTGATTGCGTTTGTCTGAAAGAAGAAATGTATATACACTTTGGATGGCTTGAGGGCGAGTATGGGGTTATTTTCATTTTGGGGCGAACTACACTTTAAACTACCTTTATTTAGACAAATAAATCTGTATTTTGCATCTATTATGTGTTGGAACTGTCAGTTGTAAACAGCATACCAGAAAAGCTGTCCATACCTCAAGTTGAACAGAATTTCCTTTCATTTTAAAGGCTTGAATTTTGATAATTGATGAGGAAAATAACAAAACCACCAAGCAAATTATCATACTACAAGAAGAAAACCTTCCTACATGACACATAATCCAAGCAACATAAATAGCACTCTACCTTCAGAAGTGGAAACTATAGGTTGAAACTGAAACTGCACGTATACGAAGCTGGTCGAAACCGAAACAATTAGTTTATTTGTATTTGTGTTAACTTGTTACATCATTCAAATCCAACCATGCTGAACATTTAAAAAAAAAAAAAAAAAAAATTTTAGAATCCAAGAGCTGAAAAATAGCAATGGTGACTTACCTTGTTCATGCTTCCCGCTTGCTGGGGATTGATGGCATTGTGTGCCCCCATCTGTGGTGCACCCTGGGTAAGTGTCTCCGCCAATACGCTGCCAGAAACGCTGACCCCCGGCCCGGCGCCTGCTCCCACCGGTGTTCCCTGCATGCCCTGACCCTGGTACTGCATCCCCGGAGCTGTCCTGCCTCTTCCGGCAGGCCCCATCACGCCATTCATCATCTGCCCCTGCTGAGCCATGTTCTGCCCCATGAGTCCATGAGCCTGGTTGTTATTGTTCAGCATGGCCGGGTTGAAACCCGTATTGAGGCCCATACCGGGACTATTGTTGCCCTGACCGGTAGGGGTGCCGACCGGCTTCGGAGGTTGGGTCTGGTGACCGGGTGAGCCCTGGCCCATGGGACTCTTCCCCAAGGCTCCCAGTTGGCCACCCATTCCAGGCTGAGGGCTGAGGTTTCCAGCCAGACCAGAGCCGCTCCCTGCCTGCAGGAGCTGAGACAGCTGCTTGTGCTTGGCAGCAGCATCCGAGACGGTGCCCCCCATCCGGCCTCCCACCCCTCCATCTCCGTTAGAGGGCATGGACATCAGCCCCAGGTCTCCGTTGGGTATCAGCTCATCTGGAAGATCGTTTTCCAAGTCGAACAAGGACACAAAGTCTAGGAAAAGAGAAAAAAAGAGGGTTTTAGCACAGGTCATCATCTCATTAACTAAACAACCAACATGCAGCTCAGAGGTGATAAACCGATATTTCAGTTTGGCCAATATTTGGCCATTTTAGCTTGATACTAGGTTGACAATCGGCCCGTGAAGGGATAAACTCATCTCCAATCAGAATGAACTCACAAGAATTTCTAATAAATGTACCTTGTGAATTGAGTATAGTTTGTGTAATGGTGTGTGCACACCAAAAGCAAATTTAATTATTTGCGCAACCAGATTACATACAAAGTCAATACAAAGACGCGAAAAGATAAAGTTGCTGGGCAACGCGAATGATGCAAATTAGCTGACGCGATTTCCGCAAATGCGCGATATTGTCCGCAATAGCGTCCTCCACGCAAGTTGAAAAATTCCAACTCAAGCAAGAAATTCGCATGGCGCGTTGTCGCGCCAGCCAATCAGCGAAGAGCTTCTTGACACATCCGGTTTGACACATGGGGTTGTATCTGAAAATGGAGGAGGGCATTATTGTAGCCGTCTGCGGGCACCCCGAAATTTATGACACAAATTCTTATTCATACAGAGACTGGACCAAAAAAAAGGAGAAAGCTTGGAGAAAAGTAAGCAAGGAAGTTGGACTACCTGGAAAGTGATGAAAATATTCATCTGTTACTTGATTCTAGCTATGAGTTTTACATTACTACGAACTGGATGAATGTTGTTGATGTTGATGTACGTGAAGACACTCATCGCGTGATGTTTTTAATTTGCATGAGTGACGCGAAAAACAAGTCATAACACCGCGACTCGCTTTTGGTGTGCACACACCATAAGTCTCAATTGCTATCATAATAAAATGATAATAAACATGTAAATATCATTCTTTTTCTGTTTTAATTTTTTTTTAATCAGGGCTCGAAATGAACTTTTTTACTTGGTGGCACTGGTGCTCCCAACTTCAAAACGTTAGGAGCACCAGCAAAAATTTAGGAGCACCACAACAAATATATATATATATATATATATATATATATATATATATATAAAAATATAAATATATGTGACGTTGCTTACCTGTATCATATATTATAAACATAAAAACTCCACATTTTGAATTTTTACCGCAGTATGTTAACTGAGTTTGTGTGTGCTGCGCTCATTTGTTTCCATTTCTCCTCGAGAGGCTGCGCAACCTTGTTACCGTCAGTACATTATATATTATTTCAATCGCCACTTACACTAAATGTAATAAAAGCAGAGTCATTTGCGCGTTTTGGTGACTCCCTAGTTTTGTTTTTTTTTTTTTTGTTTTTTTTTTTAAGCGTTCAAGTGTTAATGTCGAGCCCTGCTGTAACTGTTCTTTTCATCTTCCCTCTTCAGCTCTTTACGTTTTGCGCGCTAGTTAGCTCCTGGTCACGTGACACCGGAGCGCAGTGAAAGGGAGACTGACGGCTATATTAACCAGCTTAAAGTCTGCTAGACTAAGAACATAAACATGAAGTTTAATTGGTTGTGTGATAGAACAGTGGACCGGTAACTATCAGCTCTCAGCAGGCACATTGTAATTAGTGAACGTTTTGTAGAGAAATGAAAACAGGTCGCACCTCAATGATTATTTGCACTCGCACACATGCTCCCAAATATATTTTGAGGTTGCACACATTAAATTTAGGGAGCATATGTGACTAAAATGGTCGCAATTTCGAGCCTTGTGAATTGAGTAAATTGTGTACATCTCAACTGCAATCATTATAAATGGCAAAAGATATGTATATGTTATCATCAGTTGGCTACCCTGCTCTCTGTCACTGGCCCATATCGGTTAACTTTTCACTTACTGTTTTGACTCCTGTTAACAATGAAAACATAGTTTTGACTAATAAAGGTCATAGTTTGCACGCATACACTCAACTTTGTGCTTTGAAAACTGCGTGAGGAAGTTAATGCTGTTGTAATGTCTCCTTATTCTCAGCAGGGAGTGCTCAGATTCATGGCTAAAAATAAGAATCACTCCAGCCGCTCATCTGTTACCCCTCGTACCCCCCTAGTCTTCAACAGCTGCCTGTCAGTCTGGTCTACCACCTCACCACTGAGACCAACACAGTGTGTCGTGTGCTTAATTTTTAAAGTTAAAAAAAAAAATTAAAAATAAATAGACTAACACTGCAATCAAACACCAAATAAACAGGCCCAAAATGATAATATACTGTAAAAATGAATATACTGTTAAATGCACATATTGATAAACTGCATAATTCGATTTAGATAAGTTGCTTTAGATAAAATCATCTGTCAAGTGCATAATGTAAATGAAGACATTCATGCACTTAAAAACATTTGAACGAAGGACAGAAGGGATCACAAAGCATGAGTATTGAGGCATGTATTTTGTCATTTTAATTTTTACAACACTCATGGCATGAGACAAATCTGAATGGGTACAAAGACCAAACCTTTAAAACTTGGCGTAGATCATGAAGCTCTTCAATATAGTAATTTGACAATACACTGTAGTATCTACATTATTTTTTTCACAGAAATACAACAGTCCTCCAAAATATGTTGTCAGCATACAAAACCTGAGATGACCCATCTGAAAATTCTTGCCATATAAAGCGCATCCACTAAATATGAAGCTATAACACTTTTTCAAAAACAAATCTAGATTGATCGCACTAATCGTAAAGAAGAGTTTATTGATATTGAATGAGATAACAGGTGTGTTCATGTGGTTTGAATGCGATCTTCAAAAATTCTGCTTATAAAACTTTTATAATCACTACACCTGTATAAAACTGAAATAAGTCAAAACAAATCCTACAAGACCATCAGCACTCAATGAGAAAAGACAAAACTGCCGAGCTAGCTTAAAAAAAATAAATAAATAAATAAATAAAAAGTGACACCATAATGTGGATTAAAACCAATGTAGCATTTGGCTTTTTGACTGAAATTAATTATTAAAGTCTATTGGACAACATACTGGCAACTGTATTGCTAGAGGTTTTTAGAGAATAAAATTTTAAATAAATAAATAAAATAAAAGGGACAGTTCACCCATAAATAAAAACTGTGTCATCAAATACTCACCCTTATGTCATTTCAAACCCGTAAGACTCATTCATCTTCAAAACACAAAGAGGTAAAGTTGTGGATGCATGGACTTAAATTGAAATATTGAATGGCTTTATAAAAAAAAAAAAAAAAAAAAAAAAAAAAAAAAAAATAGTACAGGAGTCATATGGACCACTTTTAAGATACTTTCAATTTAAGGAAAAAAAAAGTTGCCAAGATAATCTTCAAAAATGTTTGTGTTCCCCTGAGGAAAGTCAGATTTGGAACAACATGAGGGTGAGTAAATGAATATTTTCTTTTTTTTTTTTTTTGATAAAATAAACCAACAGAATGTGATATCAGTCATCATATATATGAAGAAAAATTAGGGATGCACAATATATTGAAATTATCGAAATATCGCAAATGCGTATCTGAATGATTTTAATAGGGTACTTAAAAAAAAGTTGCGAAAAGTCAAAGTTTTAGGTTGACGCATATAGCAGAGAATAGACTGGGCACGCGACTAACTTACGTGTGACTTTCCGAGTTATTAAGAACAATAAGCTGTGGAAAAATAATTGTGGTACTTGCTGTCTGACACACATCCAAAGCGACCTCTTGGACAGTGTGCGATCCCGAATTCAGTTCTCGAGTCTTTCATGGCTTATTGCACTCAAACGAGTGCAATAGTCAATGGGGACCAGAAACTGCTTGGTTACCCACATTCTTCAAAATATCTTCTTTTAAGTTCCACAGAACAAAGAAACTTAAACAGGTTTAGAACAACTTGAGAGTAAGTAATGATGACAGAATTTTATTTTTGGGTGAACTATCCCTTTAAGTTTTCATAAAAGCACTGCGTAGATGAATCCAGGCAGTCGCTCAGAAGGCATCAGATCTCATCCGTGCTGAGCCGTTCTCCCCACAGCATCCTTCCCCAAATCAGTCAAGCTTCAGCCGAGACATTAAACCACGCAGCGAGCCGTCTGCCTGAAGCTGGTGGAGGGCAGCGTTTACACGCTTGGCTGTGTTTGTATGTACACTAATGCAAACACGGCTGGAATAAAAGTGCACCCACGGCTGCCACACGCTCACAATAATGAGGAGGAACACCCAGCTGGCAAACAACACACCCACTGGAACCATCTCAGACAACAGCAAATGGCGAAAAAAAAAAATGTGGAACACAAAAAAAGACCACAGAGACTTAACACAAACCCACAAATTAGCATGCATACTAGCGGACATGTGCACGTGTTACTGTTCTCACACCAGCAGTCCACAGTACAGTAAATGTGGCTTACAGCTACAGTACAGCTGCAGAGCAGTGTGGACTTAGCGGAGAAGAGACCAACACGCGGACTGTTTTTTAACAAGCCATACTACTAAACAGCTCATCTACACTGAAGAATTTTTTTTCTTTTTGAAGTTGTAAATAAACAGATTATTGGAGTGCGTTTTACAAGAAAATGCTACTTAAGTCCTACTTCAAAATTTCACATTTAATTCAATGCGTTTTGGATGCCAACTGCCGTAAAACACCAAGGAAGAAGAAGTATGTGATTAATTGTGATAAATAAGTCAAGCATCATTCATAACATGCTAAAAACCACTTCAAACACCTTAGCAACCTCATAGCAATGCCCTGGCAACCACCCACAACCCTCTAGCATCATAGTTGGCTCGCATTACCATCAGAAAATGTCTAGTTTTGTGTTTAATAAACTTCTGTGTGCACTAAAAGTTGCATATTAATCCAAAAACATGGGAGGAATTAGGGAGACAGGAAATAACGGCTCTCTCTATGCCGAGCTGTGGAATTTCCTGATGCGAGTCTTAAGTTATGCTCTTAAACAAAACGCTACTTTCTGCAACACAAAACATGCTGCTTCGCAAAAAACTGACTGCCATTAGGATGTCCACTGAAATCCTAACCGGTAAGCACCCTAGGCAAGATACAGACTGGTCATCACATTTTTAACAGTTTTACATTTTCTGGAGAGTGAGCGGTGCTTGCCTGTGCAAAACTCACTGTCATGACGCTATGAAGTTGTGGGTTGATGGGTTGTGGGTTAAACTCTACAATCATCAATTCATAATTACAATCTTACATGTCCAAAGGTAAAGCATACCATCTAGGCTAATATTTGTCTAATAACGAACTGGAAAATCATGGAAGAAATCACACCAAAGCTTGACGATTAAAAGATAATTTCACAAATTATTTCAGATGCACACACAGCCACTAAAGCATTGGTTCTCAACCATGAAGCCAGGGCCCTACTAGGGGGCCTCAACAAACTTTCAAGTGGGCTGCAGGCTGACTTAATATTTATTTAATATATTATTTAATGTTTAAATTAAATGATTAATAATATAAATATTAATCTATTAAAAGTCTAACTCTAAATTAACATGCTAAAAAAACTTAACCAAGATGTAAACTGAAATCTCTCTTGGGGCTTCAAATATTGTGTTGGAAAATTTATTCTAAAAGGTGGGAAATCACTGCACTAAAATCCCTGCAAAACAGCAATATTCAGCTGACTGAAACCGCAACAGATGGTGCGTGATAACTTGCACGCGAAATGGGGATGAAATAAAACTTCTGCTTTCCTCAAGACTGATGTCAATTGTCATTGCATTGATTATTAGCAGCCCTAATAGAAACACGCAATGAATCCGCATTTGAGATGCAGTCAAACCTCTATGAATAACTTGCAACAAGATCTCATTCAAAAAAGCATTTTAAGATAAATATCAGAGTCAGTGTCATGACATACCATAGCAATTCTTACACAGTCAGCAGTCTGCTTCAAAAGCCACTATCAGTTCAAGTGTGTAAAAAAGACTTTCTGGACTATATTATATAGAGATGATTATTACATGTCTTATGAAGACATTTTATGTTAATAAATAGTGACGCACTGAAATGGGTTTTTTTTTTTTTTTTTTTTTAACAAATGAAAATAAAGCTTTCATTTAGCCAAATAAAAATTAATCAACATAGTAGTACAAACATTTAAATTGCACATAAGGCAGTTTTTATATCAACTTTTTTTCTGTTTCTACTCTGAAGGTCCTTGCATACCAAGTTAGAAATTTTCATTTGCGTTTTTCGTATACGTCATCCTAAAAATTTGTCGCGCACAGAAACCTTGCGCACTGAGTCTGATGCGTATTAATTAATCCGTTGCGAAAAAATTCGCAAAAACAATACAAAATGGAGTCTTCAAGCAGTGAGGATGATTTTGTTGTCCTCTCTCTACTTAAAAAAAGAAAAAGAAAGAGGAAATATTGGGTCCATCCAATCCTGAGACTGCGTAGAGAGAAAGGAGAGTTCCACCACCTTATCAAGGAGCTGCAGGATTATCCAGAGCGATTCAAAGTTTACTTCAGGATGTCAATGGCTCAGTTTGATGCTTTGCTAGCGATACTGGATTTTGGCGTTCACTTGTACGGTGGCTCTGAATTGTCAAAACACCTCTCAAAATGCTTGCTACGGATGCAAAAAAAACGCAGAAAATTGAACACGATCGAATTTTTTTAATTTTTTTATGACGGACGAAAGTGTGTAAACGTGATTGACAACGTGAGGACGTATTTATTTTTTAATGTGTGAAAATTGTGCAAGGACTATAACTTGTTCAAATAAACATTTAAACGGTTGCTGCAATAAAAACTTTATTTCATGACTGATTTATTGAAACATAAATAATGAATGATTATGTTACATGTTAAGTAAAAATATAATCAGGATTTTTCCTGCATTGAAAATATTTTAGCGCCCGCCAAAATAAATCAAAATACTGCTGTTCTGCAGTACCGGTA
The DNA here is from genome assembly GCA_039654765.1 of Mylopharyngodon piceus. Taxonomy (NCBI): domain Eukaryota; kingdom Metazoa; phylum Chordata; class Actinopteri; order Cypriniformes; family Xenocyprididae; genus Mylopharyngodon; species Mylopharyngodon piceus. The sequence goes on along the minus strand of CM077457.1, from coordinate 9,280,885 downwards.
TTTGCTGATAGCTGGCTGCTTTAAAACATTCCCGAGTGTTTGTGTAGGCACTCTGTGAAGAGCGTCAAAGGTTTCTATTTACATCGTGTTTCTGCAGCATTGAGCTTGTAGCCAATCACAGACATATCTGTTGCGCGCATGAACATAATGGCCAATCAGAGGGGTTTAAATTAGTAAGAATGCGCTCAAAATGGCTGACTTTTTGTTTAGCATGAGTTCACGTTGGCCCGAAGTAATTGACCCTTTGCAAAGGCCATGGAGCCATGGAGATCTCATGCAGAGACATACACTGCTGAGCAAAGAAGACACTGACAACGTGCCGACAGACAAGATAGAGCAGGTTACTTTTGGTATGAAAAGTCTCAGCTTTCAAATTTTGTCATTTAAGAAATTCAAACAATAAATACTGTTTTGTGGCTCTTTAACGTTTCGTGACAGATCGCTGTAGCGCCTCAGTTTAAGCAGCACGTGAACTTATCAACTCTTCCTACTAGCTATAGCATTCATAAACATGAACGAACATCAGAAGTTATGTTGTTTCAACTGCAGAAAGACATCAATACACACCATTTTTCAAGTTCAAGTCCACCGATGTTAATCTATTAACTCTATTGTCTGGTTTGTTTGTCAGACAAAATGGCAGATTTGGCATTATAATTGGTCAGATCGTCTGTCAATAAAACTCCCGGCGAAGGGTGAATGGACATCTTCAGTGACAATAATGCCAGCAATCTTTGCTCGCTTTCTGTATAATATTTATATTTTTCATGCTGCTAACTACACATTGCAAAGTTTCTGGATTTTAAGGCTGACTAAAGATTTTTCCAGTCGACTAGTAGTCGTTCATTTAAGCCACTGGTCGACTAATCGTTCATATTAATTTAATTACTTAGAGTGGGGGGCAGAATAGTTATGCCTCGCGCTCAAGCACACGCATAAAGCTTGCCGCAAAGCACTGGCAAAAGTAATGATTATGTGTCAGAAAAAGTAGCAAGTTTATATAAGTTTATTATAAAATAACATTTTAATTGTTTATTAACAAACTAGTGTTTTCTGAGTCTGTGTCAGCTGCAAGGATGAAGTTGACGATGCTGACTCATCATCTCCGCAGTAACACGCCTATAGAGAGAAATGCACATTTCATGTGGATTACATAATTCGAGAGTATTTGTTTTCAATTCAAATGGCTTGTTTAAAAGTAGGAATTTCAAGCTTTCTATTGATATATTTCTCATATCTGTGAGGCAAGTAGCCTATACGCTGAGTTTCGGTTCATTTATGTGACGCGCTGCTGTTCAGGGAGACCGAGACGTCAGAAAGCGCATCCTGTTTGTTTTCTTTATTTTACAAAAGCACAATGTTTTGTTGTTATTGTGAGTGTACACAAATAAAAGTAGACCCTTTACAGTTTGGAATGATGAATTACTCTTATATGTATGACAAACAATGACAGTATGTTTAAGTTGAACAAATACAAGTAAATGTTTAGTCAACTATTAAGGGGCAGCCCTACTGGATTGACAACCATATTTAAATGTGTGACATGAACACTTTCACGAATCCGAAAATTTACGTCACAGCGCCTTTACGAACGATTTACAAAAAAATTGTTCTGCTGCTTGTTTCATGAATGAGGTCCACTGAATGGCTTTCCTGGGGTAAACGTAATGTTACGTGAAATATTGTTTACGAGCCGTTTTATTGATGTCTTTATGCAGTTGAAACACTGATTGAGTGATTACACTAAACATTTCAATAAGTTTACTGTTTGTTTCAACAAACCTTCCAATGTTTATTTCATGCTATAACTAGTAGTAACGTGGAAGAGAAAAAAGAAACACTACTTAAACATGACTGATTTTCAGTTGCTGAAATTTCGATGCATCACTAAAACAAAATTTAAAATATTAACTTCCACACGTAGAGTATGGTACACAGATTTGTTGTACACTAATTCAATGCATGCCTGGTTGCAGACTAAACATCACATACCGGAAATAAGGGCCTTTGCTGGAATTGCTTTTGTGCAGCAGAGTCATACTGACAAGAACAGCGACCAGGCCATTTCTGATTGACTGTAAATGGCCTTTCACACCAAGCACGTTTAAGTGACGTGAATGTTCAACGCGATGATGCTCTTGAATCAAAACATTAGATCCCTATGGAGCCATTCACACTGGGCACAATCAATCGTGGCGTGACAGCGAGATTTTTTTTTTTTCGACCAGTGGGTCGATTTTTTTCCCCGTCACCCCACGATGAAACAAGCCACCGTCCAATTAGATTTGAGCTTCAGATCATTCGCCTGGAGCCGCTGCTGTTGCACAAAAGGGCGAGATTGGTGCCGCCATTTTGAAAAACAGTGTAAACTGAAGAAAAGTATTCCAGGAAGAAAGAAGAGAATATTTCTTTCATACAGAATATAATTTTCAATGCAGCTGAAACAGAGCACAGAGCACTATGTCTGTATTCTTCCAGGTGCACGTGTGTTATGAGTCAGACAGCGCTCATTCGGTCTAGATCTGTCAATCATATTATGTGATCCTAACTCCTGCCCTTCCGGATGACGACGTCCTGTACACTTCCTCGTTCTGAGCTCAGTACATAACTGAGAGAAGCGATTCTACAGATGAAACACTTCTCTCTTCCAGTATCCAGAGGCTGTTCACAATAAGAGAAAGTCGGTATAAATTAAGAGGATTATGTATGTTTAACAAAATAAGGGCAAGAACTAATATAAAAAATAGAAGTATATCTGTCAACTTATGGAATAATTGTGACAAGGAATTAAAATTGTGTATATCACTTTGTAAATTCAAGAAAATGTTTAAAAACAAGGTGCTAAATAATTATATAATTTAATATGAAATATTTGTGTACGTAATATTTAAACTATTGTATTATTATTTGACGTGTATTTTTGAAATTGTCCATGTATATTTTTGGAAAATGTCTTGTTATCTTGTAGTAATCAAGTCCAGGGGGAAAAAGTGACGTTCATTTGATATATATGTATAAAGGGTAGGCATAATAAGCAGTAGCTTCAGCCTACACCTTTTTCGGTTATTATGTATATTTTTATTTCTTATCAACTATTACAAATTGACTTCAAGGACTGAAATAAATTCTTGTTGAATTGAATTGTTGTTGAACTAACCCTTTAAGATTATCACACAGACCAGGTTCTGGGGTGAAAGTCTTACCTGCACCCAGTTTGAGAGGATTCTTATGTGCCAGATAAGTGTCTCAACCTGAACCTGGCTTGACTTGATGCAACAGGTGAGATCAACAGAGAGTGACCAAAAATCGTTTTGACTGACATATTTTGCCAATATTCACACTTTTCAACTTAATCGGTTATCGGATGTTTATTACGGAAAAATGCAGCTATTTGATAGGTATCTAAATAAAAGCAACCAACAACAGTATTTTTAAGTATGCAAAAGTAATTGTTTTTCTGGAATAAACAAGTTATTCATTCTCAAGCGACAAATATGCAGCTTAACAATTAAGAGAAATAATTCATTTGATGGTTTAGTAACACTTAACAAAAAGGATTAATTTGTTAAAGCTGCAGTCCGTAAATTTTACCTCTTTGTCACCATCTCTGTTTGAATCCTGAAATTACAGTTATTTGCGGAGTAATCTTTACGCGGGTTGTGCATTGGCAAGGTTCCTCAGCGTGGAAGAATCTAATGTTTTGAGGTGTATATGTGGGTTTGTCTATCAACGCACCAGTTGTCAACGATGATTATCGTTTTGAACTTTTTTTGATTACAATCCGCCATCAAAATGACAAGTTTAATTATATTCCAGCTGCTGTAAGAACAAACGATCCGCCACCTGCAGCATCCACGCAAGCGATATAGCCTACTAGCCCGGACTCCTTTATGTATACAGATGTGACGTAATGACACAAAGACGAATGGCGGAAGCTCGTATTTCCCGCGGAAACCTACCAGTACCACTCGAATTAGAACAGATTATTACAAGCTTACCGTTGTGGATCGGGCTAAGGTAAGGAGATCGTTTTGAACACTGGCTGGTTATGTACTTGACTCAAAAATTGATTTTGGATAATTTGTAACCAAAAAAAAAATTTACAGACTGCAGCTTTAACTATATTAACAACGAACAATACTTCTGCAGCACATTAATCTTATTTAATGTTAATCTCAACCTTTACTAATACTTTAAGGTCAAAAGTTATATCTGTTAAAGGGTTAGTTCACCCAAAAATGAAATTTCTGTCATTTATTAATCACCCTCATGTCGTTCCAAACCCGTAAGACCTTCGTTCATCTTCGAAACACAAATTAAGATATTTTTGATGAAATCCAAGAGGTTTTTTATCCCCAATAGAAAGCAACGTAATTACCGTCATTCAAGGTCCAGAAAAGTAGTAAAAACATTGTTAAAACAGTCAACGTGACTACAGTGGTTCAACCTTAATGTTATGAAGTGACGAGAATACTTTTTGTGCACAAAAACAAAACTTTATTTAACAATTTGAACTGTTGTCATACGCTGTTGACGTAGTGAACCCAGTGCAGCGCTTCCATGTTAACGTCCGAACGTCGGCTCAGTATTGGCCGGCTCCTGCGTCAGCATCGGCCAATACTGAGCTGGCATTCGGACGTAAACACGGAAGCTCTGCATTGCGTTCATTGTGTAGGAGACTAACAGGGTAGAGAAAAAATTGTTGAATAAAGTAGTTATTTTTGTTTTGTTTTTCACGCACAAAAAGTATTATTGTCGCTTCATAACATTAAGGTTGAACCACTGCAGTCACATTGACTATTTTAACGATGTCTTTAATACCTTTGCCAGAAATTCCATTGCTTAATAAAAAAAACCCTCTCGGATTTCATCAAAAATATCTTAATTTGCGTTCCGAAGATCTTACAGGTTTGGAACGACATGAGGGTGAGTAATTAATGACAGAAACTTCATTTTTTGGGTGAACTTTGGGTTTAACCGATTATCTTTAATCCTGAGTCTACCGATAAACCGCACAATTAGATGGTTGTGTATATAAAAGCACCCAACAACAATACACAACAATTATAAAATATGTAAAAAAAAAAATAAATAAAAAAAAAATTTTTACAGAAAACTAATATAATAATTTGAGTGATTATCTTTTAAGTAAATAAGCTTAACAAGTAACTCAAAACAAAGAAAAAACTGGGACCGTTTAGGTCACAAAATAGCTTTGCATAAACAACAACTGTAATACTAACAAGAATTATTATTAATAAAAAAAATTATAATGCATGTTTCTTACTGCTGTCTAATGATCATCTAGTTATTAGTGTGTAAAAAATTCTGCATATCAGTTATCAGAAACGTTAGTTTAAAAACAATAGATATTGCCATAGAAAAAGCATAACTGATCAATCTCTAGTAAGACCTGGATCTGGTCTGAGATGTGAGAGTCCCACATAAACCGAGTCTTGAGGACAACCGAGAATCTTACCTGTACTGGCCGATTTGTGGTGGGACAGGTGAGCAGCATACCTGATGTTGAGACTTACCTGGTCCTAATCTGGACGGTTTTTGATAGGACAGATGAGATTGCTACCTGAACCCGGCCTGGGAGATTTCTTATTGAACACGTGAGAGTTTAGTCTGGTCTTAAAAGGGTTTCTGGTCGGATATTTGACGTCTGAGCAAACGTATTATGAGACAGGTGACCTGACTGAGAGGTTCTTATCTAGATTTCTGATATGACAGATGACGTCTAAGAAGTTTTCAGATTTGACAGGTGAGATCTGACAAGAAGTGAGCATCTTACCTGGAGTGTCGGAGGAGGACAGCGCAGGTGAGTTCAGTTTGGGCCGCTTTGCGTTGGGGGGACCCATATCCAGTAGATTATCAGCCATCGTGCTCTCTCTCGCTTCACAAAAAAAAACACGTAAAAGCAATAAATTCGTCTTCCAAGAGCCCGGGAGGGGGACAAAGCGAAATAAATCAAATCAACCCTCGGGTTTTTCTATTATTATTCAGCGATCAGGAGCCAATAATTAACAGATGGGGCTCAAACGCGACTCAACAGCGCCCCGCTTCGCCATCGCCATTCACCCCATGATAATCCAACACCCAAAACCCGCATAATTAACCTTAATGATCGCCCCAAACCCCGCAAAAATAAATTATATCATCGTTAAAACCGAGAATTAACCGACGAAGGGAAAAAATCTCAATCTCGATTCCTTCAAGTGGTTCGCGTGAGTCTCTTCAAAAATGCTATTTTCTGCGAATAAAAATAAAGACCTTCAAGCTCCATGTCCAGCCCGAATCGAATAATCAGTAAAGTCCAGAAATATAAATGAAAAATTAGGGGAAAAATTATATTTTAATATAGGCGAGTGGCACAGGAGCGCCGCTCGCGCTGAAGGGGGAAATCAGATATACGGGGGTTTTCCAGCCGACCACAAAAACGGCTCCATTACGCTGATATTCGCCACAAAGATCCGCGATTTGCCCCAAAGCTTGTCGTTTTCGTCGCAGGGAAGCTATTTAGACCGGTTCCGATGGAGCCGGATGCGTAAAAAATGATATAATGCTCTCCCGAAATCCTGACGCTCATCCGCGACAAGATGGCGGCTGTTGATTCCTTCGATACAAAAAGTTTTTTTTTCTTTTCCAGCCAGACTGTGGAGGGGGAGGGGCTGCGCAGCCACGCCCCTTACGCAAACGCGTACGTCACGCGGTCGTAACCAAAACAGCCGCTAGGGGCCGTGGTTTACATGTAAATGTCGTAGATGTAGTATTTAATCGGTTCAAATTTGAGTGTACCCTTACAAAAGTGTACCATGGTAACAACTATTACAGTTAGTACTATCTATTGTCAATTTAACACCTCTTTATTAAAATTAAATTCAAGTTTCCTGCCCTGTTTGAAAGAGATTTTCCATTAGTAACTGCAAACTTACATGGTACATTCTTGCAATTTGTAAATACAACTGTGAGTATACAAAAATGTAAGTATAAAGCACAGAAAGTCATATTTAAAGGAATAAAAGACTTGTGTTGTAGTGTGTGTGCAGAATATATTGTTAATGTGAACAGACATTGAAAGGTTTAAGTTAGATTCACTACAAATCAACAGGCAGAAGGCAGACTTCAACACTGTATTATTGGCTTTCCCTTTTCATCCATTTGCTTTGATGAACAATATGGCACATGCATCGGTATAAATAATACAAAAAAAAGAATTAGGCTATGTGTCAATACAGAGCAATGCGTATGTACAAACACAGGAGAACATTTATACAAATGAATACATTGTTTATAAATGAATATCTCCAAAGAAACTGACTGAAACTCAAAATTATACATTCTTTAATAATTACACTCTTTGGCAAGAAGTCCCAGTGTGTGATACTTCTATTGAAAACACACATTTGTGTGTCAGATTTTACATACACACATTTCTTATGTCAAATTGCTTGTAATCATCAATTGGATCAATTGAAGTGATTGTAAAGTAGATAAAATAAAATAAAATGTGGCTCTACTGTTATCATGCATATAGATCAGCCCTTTCATTCACCCTAAATGTGTTTTTTGCTTTGCTCACAATGAAGTCTCAAGCAGAAGTAATGGAATGGAAAGTTCATAAGAAGCACATTTCCATTAAAATGACTATGACAGAAAACATAAATGTGCTTCTTCAAGCTAAGTTCAAGCTCTAAAGCAGCAGTTCAGAGGCTGAAGCGTAATGCTTATTTAGTTGGATCGAGTTTTATATTGCTCTGCTCTCTGAAACAGAGGAGGGTTGTGTGCTCATTCCCCCTCCAGACAGCAAGGGCACTTTTATTATTTAGCAAAAGTTGTGCCCTATAAAATATATTATAAATACATGGATTGCTATGCTTGGCGTCACCGAAAACACATCAACCTAACAGTATTAAAATCAGCAGAGAATAAAAATGACTTATTTAACAATGGCACCTTGGAGTAAAATGACAATATCCATCCTACAAAGTTCACATTCAAAAGGAATATACAGGGAGAATGAACACGTCAAGCTAATTCTTAAGAAAAGGCACAGCGCTAAATCATTTATCATACACAAGCAGTATGAAAACGAACATAAAAACAAGAATGATGTTATTTGACTAGTCGATGCATTCTAAATGAGTAAAAGGCACTAATATATACAATGAGAAATACTGACAAATGATTTGCGTTTTATAACAATTCCCTTTTACCTTTATAGGATCTTGGCAGATTGCAAATTCACAGAAATGTCAAAAAAGTTATACATTTCACATTTTCTTATAATTATTTAATCAGAGCACAATCCCTATAAATGTGAAGCACGAAAAATCTTTGAGCACACAACCCTTTTAAACTAACAGAGGTTTCCCATCATAAAGCCAAAATGTAAGGGGAAAAAAACAAAACAATTAAACTGCTATCAAAAAGTAAACATCATGTACAGTAAAGCATGTGACAGTCATAAAATGGATGCAGTATCAGTGCAGATTAAGTTACTTACAAAGCGACAACTCAATGGCAAAATCTACTTTTACAGATCCTTTTGCTAATATCCCATACAATAATTTACCCTTTACTATTGCACATCAAAAGACAAGCAGGCAGAGTCAAGGCTATGGTCTAATCTATTCTAATATTCACACGAGTCTGTACATTTGACTGGCTGGAGTAAGTATATCTTACCTAGATTATAGCCAGTCCTTGCAACCGTTCTGCCACTATGGGCACTTAACTGTGAACATAATTTCTTGTCAATTTATTTTGAAATATAGTTAAAGTTTCTGTTTTTCACATTTAACTAATTTCATTCATTTTTCTCGCTTACTCTGTCAGTGGACGACAACCAAAATCAAAGCCAATGTGAAATGGCACTCTCGTACTCTCATTTGACGTATTTTCTTAAAGGTGCAGTAATTTATTTCTGAGAAATGTTGTTGAAAGTAGATCAGACTAGTAGATCTGAGTCTCATGACTCAGAGGGTGAGCAACAGGGAGATTTGAAGAAAGACTATAGAAAGAGAGATGGCTGAGAGACATTACAAAAGAGAAAAGCTCAGAGGAATATCACTGGAAAAAGAAGGGTGATGATCAGGCAAGAGCTTTAGGGCTCACGTTAATATTAGAAAAGCTTTCCAGTGCTGGAGAGACCGAAGAGGGAAGGCCTGAAAATGGACACAGAGTTAGCATTTTTTCTGCTCATCTAACCCCTCCTGTTTGAACCGCCCCGGTCTAAGCGGGACTCGAACCCGGGTCCGCTGGCATGGGAGTCGGGCACTCTAACAAGGATTCTAAAGATCACGATCTCTAGCGTCAGTCACTAGAGCGCCTCTTGAGTTCAGGGGAGTAAGGTTTACAAGCAAAGCTCTTACTAGCCTACGTCTGTTACACTCATATGTTAGTAAATTGGTTTTGCTATGTTTCACAGAACCAAGATATGCTGTTGTTGTAATATTAGCTATAGTAACTGGACAGTTTTGAGTGTCATTGTTTATCTGGAGCTGCTGTGCTGCTGGCGACTAACAACTAGGGCTGCCCTCGGCTAAAGTTTTTTCTAGTCGACTAGTAGTCGTTCATTTCAGCGATTAGTCGACTAATCGCACGTGTATATTAATAAGCCATATAAATCATAATAATGAGCCTTTAATTGCCTACTGTATATAACACATAGCCTAATCAGCGCTCAAACGCATGTATAAAGCTTGCCGCAGCGCACCGGCAAAAGTAACGATTATGAATGTGTTGTGAAAAAACAGCAACATTTTAATAATTTATTGATAATGTTTTCTGGGTTTTCGGCTGCAGTGAAGTCGACAATGCTGACTCGCCTATATGCATGTTTCATACGGATTACATAATCTGAGAATATTTGTTTTCCACTTGAATTGGTTGACAATCGCTTGACGTTTCAGGTTTTCTATAGATATATTTCTCTCGTCTGTGAGTAGTATACACTGAGTTTTGGTTTATTTTTTGGTGCTCAAGTTCACAGAGACCGAGACGGCAGCACATCCTGTTTGTTTTCTTTATTTTACAAAGGCACAATGTTTTCTTGTTATTGTGAGTTTACACAAATAAAAGTTTCGAATGAAGTATTACTCTTATCTGTATGACCAAAAATGACGGAGTATTTTCCGCTGTTATCAGGAACAAATGCAAGTGATCGTGCCAGTGCCTCCATGTCATGGAGTAAGCGCGTTATACTTTAGCTTCACACTCCGCACAAACTTAGATATGCACCTAATAATAGCGCACATTTATCTAGGTTAACGTTAGAGCGAGCAGCCATGTAAAGTTGCTACTATTTACATGTTTAAAATGATAAGCCGTATTTGAGGTTGATGGATGATAAGCGAACGTTTGGATGTCCTGCACAATATACTGTAATTACCACAAGGACCCGCCGTTAACGATCTGTCCCTCGCGGACTGCGTGACGTCGCCGCAAGGCTTTTTTTTCTGCGACTAATACAACTAATACAATTTTTGGTCGACTAAGCCTCTTCTAGTCGAGTATTAGGGGGCAGCCCTACTCACAACCAACTCTTGTTTGATACTCTTGTGTACTGTATGTTCATTTTTTGTTCTTCCTAGTCATTTGTTCACCATTTTCACTTTATTTTTCGCGAAGCATTATTTTGCTTGGCTTCAGCTATGATAAAGCTGCATCGCGTGTTTGTGCATTTTGGGGGCAGAGCAATGAAGGGAGGGGTGTGTTTATGTCTCAAATATCGCTTACTGCACCTTTAAGTGCAACATAATATTCAATGAGGAAAAATAATGTAGAACAGGATTTAATTTTATCCATCAGGCAATACCAGGCAATTTTATCCAAGTAGGCAATACCAGAATAAAGTCAAACCTGAAACACTTTTGAGGAGAATTCTTGACCACAGCATCTCCCAATTTTAAAACGTTGTTTTCAAATCTATTGTTATTTGCTATTATTGCCATAATCAGTTTACCATTAATCAGCATTGAATTGCTGCACTACCTACAAAAGTAGACTAAAACAATGTTATTTTGCTATTGGCTAACTTTATTTTCCATGCCCGTGCAGCCGAAAAGAAAAGTCATTTCAGAGGCTGAGAAAGTTTAAATTTTGATGAAAGACTACAAAGACAAACATTTTTGCTTTTACAACAACGTGCACTGATGAATCATCCAGAGTAAGACTAGGAACTATGGGTTCAATGTTGATTTTACGTTGATTTGTAAACAAACTGCCTATATCTTAAAACCAGTCACAGTAGCTGATGCATGAATGCATTTTTGTCCTTTAAGACTACGAGTGTGTCCTTTAAGACTATGATCTCATTAGCATTAAGGCAAACTTGCCACGTTGTCTAAGAACTCATTGTTAGTTCTCAACCCAACATTTAGCTGCAGAATGAAGAGAGACAGGAAAAATCGCGAAAAAAGAGACAGAACGGCCATAATCAGACAGTTAGGAATACATGCATCAAGAAAAAGCAAGAGAAGTAATCTCCTTTGAAATTTTTGATATTCTTGATCGTAGGTGGATTTAGCCCATAGCTTGCTCTACATTTCACTAATACTTCTTCACAGACACTTTTGGCCATGCACCATTCAGAGTCTTGGGTCTTTTTAAAATCGCAATCATCGCAATATAGAGTTTTGCTTTGTAAAATTGTTTGGAATACTGACTGATGAATGTTCGACAGCGAGAACTCAAAAAATATCTATAAATATTCCAAAATATATCAAATACTTTCACAAAAATTAAAGCATTTTCTAACATCAATTTTACATGCTAGATCTTTTAGATCTTTAGCTAAAGATTTGATTGAGAAATCTTTTTTTCTGAATGCCTCATACATATTGTTATCATCCTAAAGGCACTTCATTAAAAGAAAACAATTCACGGAAGGCAGACAATAGTAGGGGAATAATAGTCGAAATTAAATTAGCGGGAATAATTGCGGTCTGTTTAAGGATGGGACTTCAGGTCTGTGCCGTCCCAATCCATCTCCCCAGCATTTCTTATTCCATGTAGGAATGGTTCATGTGTCTCCTCTGAGTTTATACAGTCCAGCACCGCCGTCCACGGCACTAGATGTGAAAGTGTCTCCTGGTATAGCTAGCGGTATAAACACTTTAAGATTATGTGCTTAAACTTTCCACTCCACATACACAGATACAAATCTACGCTAGCATTCGTCCCTAAACATGCCTATCCCTACAAACTCAACGGAGAGGGTTGCAAGCCCAGGTTTAAAGGGTTAAGACTAACAGCAACAACACTGTTGGCGCGTTTAGAGTCAAAGTTTTGTCATTTCACCCATGTACGCTATTTCTCCCGCCTTTTTTGCAGTGGCCTCTGCGTTTTCTGCGCGGACAGGAGAGGTCAAGGTTGGTTCTGCTGGTTTACCGCTTGTGCTCAGGTTGGTTTCTGGTATGCAAGTCAGGACAACAGCAGATGCAGATCGATGGGCCTTGGACGTACCATTGCTTCCAGCAACCTTTTCGGGAAAGTCTCTACCAGCGTATCCCTCTCCGGTAAGCCCTGAACTCACGGAGAAAGACGCACCTACTCTACTGGCACTGGTTGCCGGCATCATATTGGCGATTTCATCAGTGGGCGAGCGTCCGATGCTGCCGTCCACCTGCGCTCGAATTTCTGGAGAGACCGAGAGCTGGTATTGAGGTACAGGTCCACTGTCTGCACTCTTCGGGTAAAGGTAGGTCTTCATTTGACCCTTGCCCTTCACGTTGACGGTACCGCGGTAGTCGAACTCGTAGTCCATTCCGCTGAGCACGCAGTAGCTCTCCTCACTAACCTGAACGCGACATTCCACGCCAGTTGTGTCCATCCGGCTGGCGATGTTCACCGTGTCTCCCCAGATGTCATAGAGGAGCTTGGTGGTGCCGATGACTCCCGCAGTGAGGGGTCCGTGGTTGAACCCAATCCGTAACTTGAACTTAAAGCCAAGCATGTTTTTATTGAAGTCGTCCACCACTCGCATCATTTCCAGGCAAAATTCGAAGAGTGCTCGCAGGTGGGCGTGCGGATGGGCCTGGTCGCTACACTGTTGCGTATTGAGCCCAGACGCTGCCATGTAGGACGCGCCAATCGTCTTGATCTTCTCGATGTTGGAAAAGTCAGACTTGCGCAAGAGTTCGTCAAAGTCCCCAATGAGTTCGTTCAGGACGCGGTAGCACTCTTTCCCGCCTTCGTAGCTCTCTTCGTAGAACTCGCTGAAGTTGACGATGCTGGCGAAGATGACGCCCACGTTGTCGTGGTTCTTGGAGTAGCTCTGGGTCACCTTCAGCTGCTCAGCCACGTGGATGGGAATGATGTTGCGCAGGAGCCAGTCCGCCTGGTCCCGCATGTTTTGGATCTTGATGCGGTGTTGGTCTGCTTCCACGTTCCCGTGGAAGTGTAGACGGTAGCTCACCTCGAACTCGCGGTTGAGGAACCAAACAAGGAGAAGCAACAGGAAAAAGGCAACCAAAGCCTCTGGGCCGAGAAGATCCTGTAGTTGGGCCGAATCTTCTCCAGAGGACTGGACGTCATTTATGCTGCTGTTGAAGTCACTGGATCTGGTAAAGTGAATAGAGGAAGACAATTTCAATGGTGAAACAAAAATGAATACCGGGTTGAGAACTTTTGAGTGGCATGCTAGCATAAAAGCAAGCCAATAAAATGTGAAACAGAAAGTAGTATCCGTAGTCTTAAACTTACCTCAAAAATAAACGTTCCCATGTGCTAAAAGAAAAATTGACAAAGAAAAGTTAGCATTGAATTAGTATTAGAATAACAGAGCTAATCTATAAAAAAAAAAGCCCAATCAAAAGCACCATAAATCATAAACCTTTATGAATTCATACTTTATTCAGAAAACGTGCATTAAATTAATCAAAAGTGACAGTAAAGACATTTAAGGTCTTTTCACACTGCGCTTAATCCCGGGTTATCGTCGTTCTAAACACCGCTTTTAACCCCGGGTAAAGGAAAGTTTCACACTTGTAATTTAGAAGCGGGGTTAGCACTGCTTTTTACATGGTGCCAAACTTGTACAGTGTGAAATGATGCAGTGTTAGAATGTTACAGCTAGACACTTAGCAACAGACAACCAATCGTATGCTCATATTTGTGTACTTTGGACAGTCACGGAAACACTGTGCATTGTATATAAACAGTAAATTCAGCGTTTGAGAGGAAAAATGTCAAATGCTGACAGAAAACACAACAATTTGAGTGAAGAAGAGACCGTTTCATTCTTACCTTTATAGTCCAAAATATTCATTCAGTATAAACTCAATAGTACAGTCGGCAATACGAGGATGCGCAATGCTAGAGCTATGTAAACAGGTCGCGTGATGCGTTTATCCGATAAATGACACTGACACCGCAAATATGCAAATAAGAACGTTAACCCAGGGTTTAGGAATGTACAGTGTGAAATGTCAGTTTATGAATACCCAGGATTAATTGTTAACCCCGAGTAAATTAATGAGCAATGTGAAACGTGAAGCAACCCAGGATTCCGTTTACCCGGGGTTTAGAATGACCCAGGGTTAAGTATTTCAAGTGTGAAAAGTCCCTTATAATGTTACAAAAGTTTTCTATTTCAAATTAATGCTGTTCTTTTGAACGTTCTCTTCATCAAAAGGGCTTTTCACACTTGAAATAGTTAACCCTGGGTCATTCATTCTAAATCCCGGGTAAACCCTGTACCATCAAGTTGTTTTTTTTGGTTTTTTTCTGAATGGACTGAATAAAGGAATGAAACTGTTTCTTCTTTGGTTTCATTTTCCGTCACCACTTGACATTTTTCCTATCAAACGCTGAAACGACTTAATGTTTATACACACTGTGTTTCTGTGACTGTCCAAAGCACGTGAATATGAGGCACGCGATTAGTTAGGTTGCTAAGCATCTAGTTGTAACACCGCAGTGTTTTACACTGTACAAGTTTGGCACCGCAATGTGGGGTTAATAGTGCAAAAGCGGTACTAAATCTGCTCTGGAGCAGGGTTTCATAACTCCGGGTAAAAAGTGGTGCTAACCCCGCTTCTAAATTACAAGTGTTAAACGTGTAAACGTTAAAAGCAGTGTTTAGAATGATGATAGCCCGGGGTTTAAGCGCAGTATGAAAAGCCTTAAAGAATCCTGAAAAAAGTATCATACTGACTATAATCAGAAATGTTTCTTGAGCATCAAATCAGCAAGTTAGAATGATTTTTGAAGGATCATGTGACACTGAAGACTGGAGTAATGATGCTGAAAATTCAGCTTTGCTATTACAGGAATAAATTACATTTTAAAATATATATATATATATATATATATATATATATAAAACAGCTGTTTGAAATAGTAATAATATTTCACAATATTACTGTTTTACTGTATTTTTGATCAAATAAATGCCTTGAAGAGCAAAAGAAACTGAGCCCAAATCTTACTGACCCCAAACTTTTGAACGATAGTATACATAAAAAATTACTTCTTAACAAGTTTTAAATGTCTTGTTTTCCAGTTGAAATAACTAAACATTTTGTCTAACTGTACTGGCATATTTTTTTCCACGTTTTTTCTTTAAAATAAGGTAAAACATAAATCTGCCAGTGCAGTAACACATAATGCATTCTCATTCTCCAACAAAAACAAGTCAAAAATTCTCATTTAAACTATGATTGTTTTTGCAGCATGCAATAGTTCAGTGTATGATGTGTGTATTTGTGACTGTTTGAACCTGCAAGGAGGGCTCCAGAGCACACTGAGAAAGGTGATTCCCGCTAGCGTCGCCAGGCTTGAACGCATCCAGAAACTCAGCTGACAGAAATTGCAGTACTGGATGATGGCAATTATGACAGCACAGCAGGTGAACATGGTGAACTGGGGAAAAGAATTAGACATGAATTAAACATGCTCATGCTCGCAGCAGAGTACGTGCAGGATTGCAGTTTACAGAAATATGTACTTCCATGACTGAGAGCAGCATAAATGTGCTTCAATTACCGCATCTATGCTACCCAGTGGAGTGGACACCAGACACATCTATAAAAGGTTACAGAATAGATATGTACTTTACATACTAAATTGCACACTTAAAAGCATTTACCCCAGCATGCACATTTATTGTGTTAGCAAAACTAACTATGCTGTATGTGTTTTGCTACTCCTTTGTTAATAACAAAGGAGATACTGTATATGAAATTGTTTCTTGTGTTTTTTACATTAAATACTTTATTTACAACTCCTTTTAGAGTTTTTTTTAAGGAAAATTTACAATACAAGGAAACCACAATACAGTCCAATAAACTTTCCAAGCAGACAGGAGATGAGGACATTCTTTTATAACACACAGGCATAAACTATCATAAGAATGTTTATATATACATACACTACCGTTTAAAAGTTTAGGGTTGGAAAGATTTTCAATGTTTTTGAAATTAGTCTCACTCAGTGTCACATGATCCTTCAGAAATCATTCTAATATGATGATTTGATGCTCAAGAAACATTTCTGATTATTATCAATGTTGAAATCAGTTGTGCTGCTTCATATTTTTGTGGAAATCGTGAAACATTTTTGTCAGGATTCTTTGATGAATAGAAAGTTTTAAAGAACAGTATTTATTTGAAATAAAAATCTTTTGTAACATTGTAAATGAGTTTTAATGTCACGTTTGATCTATTTAATGTGTCCTTGCTGAATAAAAGTATTTATTTCTTTAAATAAAATCTTACTAACCCCAAACTTCTGAACACGTGTAAAGCGTTTGATTGATTTAATATAATATGATAAGAATAAATCTCTAGTTTGACACAAACCTGTGACTACAATTTTAGTAATATTTATATACTATTATAGTATTTGCTTATATTTTATTATTTTTTATATTTTAATTCTACCTAAAGATGCACAGGAAAAAAATGGATGGAGGAAAATGTGCTGCAATCCACAACAGCACTAGGACTGGGTTTCTCTAGAACAAAATCAAAATTCCAGTATGAAGTATGAAAAATTCCAATATGAATGTGCTACAAGTGCTTGTTTGTGAGGGAAATGTTCAAAATGATAAACAAATGTCATTCATTTTAAATAAATATAAATTTATATTATAAATAAATTTGACATAAATGAAAATCCCTTGCTCCTGTGTTTACCTGTATGGAGTCATGCATATTGCAGGTGATATGAGAGAAGACAGCCACGGCAGGTAAAGACACCAGCACCGCCCCGATCATGTGACGAGGAACCCATCCGGAAATGGCCCAGAGGAGGCTCATGGTGCAATTCAGAACGCTGTCCAGGTAAAAGGCTCTTCTGTAAAGTAGACAATGAGATATGCACATTTCATCAGGACTGTACAGCTACATGCCCTTTAAATACACTGTGTATTGTACACTATGCTGATCTCCAGTTTTAAGACTGAAGTAACAGTCTATTGTGAACAACAAAAGGGAAAAACATCACAACAACATCATACTGGAATATGAGAAAAACTCCCAAAATTTAAGCCAGCCATTTTCTTTGTGTAACTCAGTGGACCTTAGTCAGAGCAGACGCCATATTTAATTTGATGTGAACCATTGTTATTATAGTGCCTGTTTACACCCGGTTACACCTCCCCTCTGAAACGCTTTCCAAACCGATTTAAAGGGGACATATCATGAAAATCTGACTTTTTTCATCTTTAAGTGCTATAATCGAGACCCCGGTGCATCTACCAACCCAAAAAAATGTGAAAAAGGACAACCCAGTAACTTTGTTTTGGCAAGCCTTTCTCTGCAAGCATGTGAAAAAATTAGCCGCTCAGATTTCGCTCCCCTTGTGACATAGGAAGGGGATCTTATTATAATATTACCGCCCCTTAATCTGCACGTTTCCACCCACGGCGCCGCCATTTTATTTTCGCAAGCGAAAACAGTGTACCAGTTCTAAGACCATGGCAAAAGTTTGAGCAAAGCATGCTAACTGTTCTGTCGTTGGCTGCACAGACGAGCACAGAACACTAGAGTCTCATTAGCTTAGATAGCCTGCAAGTTGACCCAGGCAAGCTCGATTGCTAAAAAAAGCTATAATAATAGATTGACAAGCTATAATAAATGATCTGTGGGGTATTTTGAGCTAAAACTTCAGACACATTCTGGGGACACCAGAGACTTATATAACATCTTGTGAAAGGGGCATAATAGGTTCCTTTTAAATTCGATCCACTTCAGGAGGTTGTCTGAGACGCATTCCAGACAAAAATGGACAAGTGTAAACGCTTCTGGTTATGAAGCCACATATGAAAATTTTACTCCTCCCAAAATTTAAAAAATAAAAGTGAGTGTGTTATAGGCTATATGACATGTTATAGCTAGAAATGACAGCGCTACTGCATCACGCATCGCCGCAGATGTTTAGAGTATCTCTTCAGCAAGCCAATGCGCAAACTGACGCAAATTAAACTGAAAGTGAGTCGCAGATGCTCAACACACAATCATCTTCATTAAAAGTAGTGAGACTAATGATCTTACCAGCGCTGATGCTGCTCTCTCTCCTATGGCGGTTTTGATCTTAAAATTAGCTGATGATGAATAAAATGCAGCTCATATCTATTGCTTTCATTAAAATTTGCATATAGCGCTGGAATTGAAGATTGGATTTATTTTCATTTTGTGGCGACATATTAATGTGGCCAAGTGTAAATGTTTAAACCATTTTAACAAATCAGATAAATATCCGATCAGTAAAACACATGAAGTGAGCAGGTGTAAATGGGCCCATAGTTAACTAAAACCATAGAAAACATTGTTACTTTTTTAGTTTAACTTGATTTACTAAAATAACATTTGTTTTTTAAAAAACAAAAAGTAAAACTGAAAAAAATACAAAAAAAAAAATACAAAATTACTCAAATTAAAATGAAAACAAAAAAATAAAATTAAATATTAATAAAAATATAAAAAAATTAAGATATAAATTAAATAATATTATAAATGAAATTATAAAAATATTATAACATATAAAAATATGAATTACAAAAAAAAACAACAACTAAAAAATATTAATAAAAACTATAATGGTATCCCAAAGATACTAAAATCACACTGATGTGAACAAAAACACAGTAGGAATAGTGTCTATTCAGTCTGTAGTCCATCATCCAGACAATAAAACACTCAAAACGTGTCTAAAATTTCCAATAGACCAAAAATGTACTGGCTGTAAAAAGCACATAATTGATATTGACATTTTTATCAGACAGTAAAATCAAATCTCGCCACAATTTCCAGGAAGTAAAACAATTATCGGCATTTTATCACACTGCTACGAGGAGAGATATTCTTAAAAACTACTGCCATTTATTTGGCTGCCATTAAGGTGACTGAAAGCAAATAAATTGCATTTAAATTTTTAATTTTATCTACAAAAGAATGATAAACCTTGAATACGAAACATGGCTTTGTATGATCCTGGAACAGATCCAGCCACATGCTGGCTAAAACTGAGGCTGAAAGTGTAATTCCACTAAATTATTTAACCACATATATTACTTTATAATATTTTCAGCTCAGTCCCATTCTGTTACAGCAGCAATATTTGTAGAATTCGTTCATTTTAAGAGGCTTGAAATTCTTGTTGAAAATACTCTGACCTGACAGATCACAAGCATTGGAGGCATTTCTGGAATGCATTAAAACGATAATTCAATTTGATTTGTTGAATATTTAGAGCAAGTAAAACCTTCTTTTGAAACGTCTGGCCTCATCCACACAGGCAAGTTTAAATATGATAGTTCTGGTATCATTTATTCACCTTCATGTCATTCCAAACCTGTAAAATGTATTTTTTCTTCAAAATTAGAAATGACATGTTGCGCCATATTTGATTTTACACAAGTGTCAATGAGATTCAGAAGACCTGGAATACACAGTAAAGCCTTTTTGGGGGTTCAGTTGCCTACAAACCCATCGTCAATGTCATTATACGTATTAAAAAACAAAACAGGCAGGACATAAAAGAGTACATTTTTCAGAATGTTTCATTAAAAAAAATTAAAAAAAAAAAAATTCATGGGTTTGGAACGACATGAGGGTGACTAAATGGTCACAATCTTCACTCTCACCGTATAGCAAGCACTAGGGCCAAACATTCAAGCACAGCTGCAATTGCGGCCACTATAAGGGCAGGTGTGGGCAGGGGCTGCTGGGTAACCAGCGGTCGCAGGAAGCAAGCCAAAGACAGAGCCAGGAAAACACAACAGCACAGGAGCATGTCTAGGAAGGAGCTGAACGTTGGACTGGCAAACGTCTGGACTGGAGCATGTGTCTTAACCTGAAAATGAACAGAAAGAAAGAAAGAAACAGAATGATTGATCAAATCAAGTGAGAACTTTGATTTGAAAGATAATGCCTAATATAAATCTCATAATATCTTTACATGCATTTCAACAGACAGACCACCAGAGGGCAGTACAGACAGCAAAACAAAATTTACAGTTCTGAGCAGTTAGCCAAAATTACAGACTTAGACTGAGTAAAAAAAACAGTAATAAACATTGTGACAGAGTGAGAACAAATGAAAAGCGACAGATAAATGAAAGGAATGTCTTGCCTCGTCCTGGTAGCTGGTCCTGTAAGCAGACTCCAGGGATTTGTCTATGAAAGCATGGCTCAAGTTGTTGATGGGCGGTTTGAAGAAGTAATCTTTCATCAGACTGCAAGGACAAAGCACAGAAAACAACATTAGATTGCGGAGGGAATTCATCCGTTGTATCCGTTTTCTTATATGCATGTAGAAAGTTTGCATAGAAATAAATGAGGCATGTTTGTGTTGAAAAAAAGAAAAATGCACATGGTATATCACATGCTATATCAACACATATAGCTACAGTGCCCTTTATGGGTGAATCACATGAAAACACTTCAAAATCAAAAGAAAACAAAATAAGAAATTATATTTCACTTGAAAAATTTCACTGACAAAAAAAAAGAAAGAAAAAAAAGAAAAGAAAATAGCTCTATCAACCAGTTTTTCCTTTTAGGAAACAATAACTCCTTTTATCTGCACTTCAATCTTTGAAATTTCACAGACCTTTTTCATTCACTAACAGCTACAGTATATTCTTACACTACATGAAAGGTAATATCTGAAAAAGCATAATAGTGGCACTTTAATAGAACTATATCAGCACCTAGTTAAACTGGATTACAACG
Organism: Mylopharyngodon piceus; assembly: GCA_039654765.1. Lineage (NCBI taxonomy): Eukaryota > Metazoa > Chordata > Actinopteri > Cypriniformes > Xenocyprididae > Mylopharyngodon > Mylopharyngodon piceus. The sequence continues at coordinate 9,259,700 of CM077457.1, read as the reverse complement.
GTTACTGATTTTGCACTAAAATACTGTAAGTAACTTTTTAGTGCATTGATAGCGTTTATAGAGGAAGACAAGAAAAATGGATCGTCCAGGACCGGAGGACACACATAGTACATCACAGCACAATACATCAAAGTGCATCAAGTGTCCCTCTGGGAACAGCATGACCTCCGCTGGCGGATGTTAAACAATAACGTTCCATCTTATCTGACATTTTTGTCCCAGCGGGCTTCGTCCTCACCGCTGTCGTTCCCTACCTGTCCTCCTTTATCACATCCACAAAGTGAGCGTCGCTCCTCTCGCGGAAGTTTTTGGAGCGCAGTGGGATGAGGGCGGAGTGGTCCATCGTCCCCATGCTGCTGATGCCTCCTCCTCCGGGCCACTTCTTCTCCTTCTCCTGCAGCATCTCGCACAGAGATGTCTGGCTGTGGGTCAGGGGCTGCTCCAGATGAGGGCTTAACAGGCCATTAAGGGTCTTGGGACTCCTGCCTGCCGGTCCCTGAAGGAGATTCAGATGGAAGACACAATCATTGAAAGAATCGCAGCACAATCAGTGTTGGGGCCATATTATGCCTTTTTACACAGTCTTGATTTTGTTTTTGGGCTCTACTAGAATAGATTTTCATGCTTGAATGTTCAAAAAACACATTATTTTTCACATATTTGTCATTGTTGCAGCACCTCTGTTCCCAGTCTGTCAGTATCGCTCTGTTTAGTTTCGGTCTCTATGAAGCCCCTCCTTCTGAAAAGCTCAATGTGCTCTGATTGGTCGGCTGGTCCAGTGTGTTGTGATTGGTCGACCACTTCGAGTGTGTTTGGGAAATGTCACGCCCCTTACCATAACTGCCAGATTCAACACACTACTAACTAACTCAAGCAGGTCTCGTCCCTTTATTTTACGTATGCCTTAGGCGGGAATTATTTAAATGAGGAATATTGTGTCGTGTTTGTTCCCGGAAGAAAACTCATTTTCAGAAGAAAACTCATTTTCATTTTATAGAGAAGCTACGGTGGACGACACAGGACAAAGATGTCGTCATCTGAGACAGCAGAGAGTAGCCAGTCAAGCAAACGCGCTCTGTAGAGCAGTTTGTCCATTTAGGGCTACTGTAGAAACATGTCGGCGTAAAATGGAGACTTCCATATAAGGGGACCCGCTGTGTATGAGATAAAAATGGCTCATTCTAAGGTAATAAAAACATAACGGTTTATTATGTAAGGTCTTACATCACTGAAAACATAGTTATGCATATTATATTGCATTTCTGTCAGTAGATCCTCCTAAAATTTACACATTGCACCTTTAAAAGAAATAAAACCATTATTTTCATGTCAATTAGGCACATTCTCATGTAATTCTCATGTAATGTAATTCTCATTACTGTGTCCAGATGTTTTCCTTTTATTGATTTATTCTTTTTCTTGTCATTTTCATTATTCTCAATAGAAATTTTTACCATTAGACAAAAAAGGCACTAGATAGTAAATACAATTATAAAGTACACTACCATTCAAAAGTTTGGGGTTGGTAAGATATTCATCAAGAGTGCGTTAAAATTAATCAAAAGTGACAGTAAAGACATTTTATAACATTACAAATGATTTCTATTTCAAATAAATGGTATTATTTTGAACTTTCTAGTCATCAAAGAATCCTAAGAAAATGTTTCACGATTTCCACAAAAATATGAAGCAGCACAACTGATTTCATTGATAATATTCAGAAATGTTTCTTGTGCATCAAATCAGCATATTAGAATGATTTCTGAAGGATCATCTGACACATCATGTTTTTATTATTATAACCAATAGGTGGCGCTATCTGGTAGCCTTGCAATGAAGCATTGCTTTTTCTAATCTAAGATAGCAGGACATTTTAATTAATGTCCTTGTCTTATTGCATTATTTATTGAAACTCTATTGTATAAATTGCACCAAACAATGCAGTTTAGTTGGGCATAAAAAACTGAAATACTGGGGATTTTTAGATTCTACTCATTGACATCACACACCTTGCTGTTGATGGTTTTGTGATCAGGATCTGTGCAGCTGTTGCTGTGAAGCAGCCCGTCTTCAGAAGCTAACACGCCACACGAGGGACAGGCAGACTGAGGGGAGACAAGCAGCAAAACATGAAATGGAATTACATGCAACAGACAGAGCACTTACTGTTTTAACTCAATAAAAAACTAAAGTTAGAAACAAGACTCCACATTGAAAGATCAGTGATCCAACACTTTGTTCACAATGCTAGTGTGCCAATTGTTATTAGCACATTGCTAAGTGACTGCTAGGTGTTTAACCCAGTAAAGCCTGACATATGAAACAAATAGTCAGAAAAATCTTATACATATATATATATATATAGAACAGTTTATTGAACATTATAACAAAATATTAACTGTACATAAATAATAATATTGATGCATCAGGCTTTTATTCCTCATATGATATAGTGAGAATATGAAGCTCAAACTCGAGGAGAAAAAACACCTACATTTTATTCAGACTACTACATTTATAACAGACTACTTGCATGAAATGCATATAAATATCAGTTGTCACTCTATATCTCACAATAATATGTATCAGTAAGATGATATTTAAATGATTATTATGTTTTATTATCAAAGCTCTGTAGTTTTTATTGCTATGCAATGCAATACAATGATGATTGAGAGATTCCTCAAAATTCTCAAAAGCCTGATGGATCATACAAGGAAACGTTCCATTTTATCTTTTTGCAAACATTATAAGAACGTTACTTTTGAATGATCTCTAAATGGTCTACTGACAAGTAGTTAGTAACCTTTAAAAAAACATAAGATGAACGTCCAATTAAATCATTTCAGAAAAAAAAATGTCCCATGAATTATGTATAAATATATATATTTTTTGAGAACGTTATTTAAGACCAGGTAAAGTGCAGTAAGCGATTTCTGAGAAACACTGTTGATATTTGAAATCAACCCAAACAAACACACCCCTCCCTTCGTTGCTCCGCCTTCTTGCTCATGCTCTCTCCTCCCCCATCATAAGTGGACACGCCCCCTTCTTCTGATTGGCTACAAGTGTGTTGTGCCACTCGGTCCGATCCACGTTCAACAGCGTTTCTCAGAATTTGCTTACTGCACCTTTAACTACAAACGTGTGTTCATAACATTGGGGGAACCTTGCCAGAACGTTCTAAGAATTTTCCCTGTTAGCTGAGATGACTGTGGTTTTCAAAGTTTAATTCCTAAAGGCTGATTTATACTTCTGCGTCGAATGTACGCCATAGCTACGGCGTAGGCTGTAGTAATGCGTTACATTACTTTTACGTTACTTTTTCTCACCTGGGCTGGGCTTGATTGTTTGTTTTTTAATAACAACAAAAAAAGCTCTATTATTGGCAAATTTTAAGGCCCTTTCACACCAAAAGTGAAATGAATAAGCCTCAGGCTGAAGGAAATGTATAATTACGCCTGTACAGTAGTGGATTAAAGAAGAACAGGATACAGGAGAAGGAAGTTCAACACTCTTATTTCTAAATCTAAAGTAATTTTTGTTTATTATTATGGTTGAATTGGATCATTGAAGGTCAGCAGCAAAGACATTGTTTAATAAAGTGAGACTAAATGCATAAAGTATATTTAATTTAATATAGTTAATTATTACAGGTTCGCGTAAAATTCTGAGATTGCATTTCACTGTTTTTTATTCATTTTGAGGAATACTGATTGTTTTTGTGCAAGTGAGATGAGTAAATGCATGTTCACATTTAATCTAGAACTACAATAACCATCATGTTCACACAGCGAACACAACACCTCTGCACTTTATTTCTCTCAACATGGGGACAAGAGAGCTGTCAGTCAATAAATGTGAAAAAGTAACTTGCGTTACTTATTTGAAAAAGTAACTTAGATATTTTGTTGTAAATTGAAAAAGTAATGTGTTACTTTACTAGTTACTTGAAAAAGTAATCTGATTACGTAACTCAAGTTACTTGTAATGCGTTACCCCCAACACTGAATGTAACAACGCATCAATTCTACGTGGATCACAAGCGCTGTGATTGGTCTGCTAGAACCCCTCCCTCAGGTTAAAAAACTGCCGTGGAGCAAGCGGAGAAGAGCGGGAGTTTTCAGCTTCCATAGGAATGAAAAAACGCTTTGTTTCACGTCAAACTGCAACAAAAGTCCTTGCCTATTTTCCACTATCACTGCTAAAGCTTCTCTGACAACATACATGTCAAGCTGCTTCTTCTTTGGCTTTTACCTTGATACTCAACATGACCGCGGACACTGCCTACCTCTGGTCTGCATGTTCCACGTTGACGCAGACAATGACGCAGAAGTATAAATGAAAACCGACGCATAGCCTACGGTGCAGAGGCTCCGGTGCAGAAGTATTAAGGGTTTGTTGAAACAACAGTAGTAGTGATGGCAGCTTTAGCAAGCAGCTCCAAATTGTTGCATCTGGCATTTAACATTTGCCATTTGAATATGCAGGGGATTAAAAATCAGCAGCGTTTAGCTTTGGAGATGAATAATTACTACAGACGGAGACAGACTGACTCTCGCTTTCCCTCTCTGATGTTAGCAGCGGTTCTCCTGCCCTCCCTTATCTTATTTTCCGCTATCGCTTGCAACCAAAGGTCCCATCAGTATTAAAGTGCAATGACGAGAGTATCTTTTGCAAAGGCTGCTGGGTAATGCGGCGTCCTCTGAAAGGTTGCTTGGATGAATGCATCGGGCATTTGACTGATCGATCAAATTTAAAAGGAGAGGTGGATGCATTGCACACAGGCGCATTATGATCTCACAGATCTGACCACGCTCTCTTATTGACGTGCTCATTACGATCCCTCATGGCCTTTCACAAATCACTGCAGTGTTTCACACAATGCATCAACACGGTGTGTTTCCAGCAGGGACTTTTCATCAGTAAATGGAAAAATGCTGTTCGGAGAACGCTTGAGAGAAAGCAGCATGCATTGAGATAAAAGGAAACCCAATACAACACCCAATACACTGACTACTTAAATTTAAATATACATATGTATTAATATATTCAGAAAATTATTTTATGGACATGTTTATTAACTTAGATAACAAAAAATCCAGGGACTAAAATCAGCTCCCTAGCTCCCTATGCAATATATTGTGAACACAAAATTAGACAATACCAAAGGTCGTTATAAACTAAATTAGTGGTTCTCAACCAGGGGCCCGGAGCCCATTAGGGGTCTCCGAAATATTCCAAGAGACCTCAAGATGACTTAAAATAATCAGAAAAAAAGACAAAACAATTATTAAAATGAGCTAAAAGAGCTACAAAAATCAAGATATTTCTTATTTTTATTTATTCATTTATTTAGAAGAAACCCTGGATATAAGAGGGAATTTAAGGAAGTGTTAAAAGTGACATGGAAAAGTCCTTGACATTAATTAGATCTTAAAAAGTGATCATCAAGTTCTAAAGAGTCATCACGTTCTAAAATATTTTATTGAGCAGAAATTGCTATTTGTGAGTAAAAAATTATTTTAACCCTTTCATGCATAGAGGTCACTACAGTGGACAGCTAATTAAAAAGCGTTTTCTTGCATATGCATGGGTTTTGACTATAAATAAATGTATTTGTGTTATTAGAATGTAATTTGCATTAATATAAAAAAGTAATGAGATTACGTAATGCACGTTACTTGTAATGCGTTACTTTAGTCCTCACATCAAAAAGTAATCTGATTACATAATGTACATTACTTGTAATGCGTTACTTTACTCACATCAAAAAGTAATCTGATTACGTAATGCACGTTACTTGTAATGCGTTACTTTACTCCTTACATCAAAAAGTAATCTGATTACGTAATGTACATTATTTATAATGCATTACTTTACTCTTCACATCAAAAAGTAATCTGATTACGTAATGTACATTACTTGTAATGCGTTACTTTACTCCTTAAATCAAAAAGTAATCTGATTAAGTAATGCACGTTACTTGTAATGCAATACTTTACTCCTTACATCAAAAAGTAATCTGATTACGTAATGTACATTACTTGTAATGCGTTACTTTACTTCTTACATCAAAAAGTAATCTGATTACGTAATGCACGTTACTTGTAATGTGTTACTTTACTTCTTACATCAAAAGGTAATCTAATTATGTTATTCATGTTACTTGTAATGCGTTACTTGTTAGATCAAAAAGTAATCTGATTACATAATGTACATTACTTGTAATGCGTTACTTTACTCCTTACATCAAAAAGTAATCTGATTACGTAATGCACGTTACTTGTAATGCATTACTTTACTCCTCACATCAAAAAGTAATCTGATTACGTGATATACATTACTTGTAATGCAATACTTTACTCCTTACATCAAAAAGTAATCTGATTACGTAATGTACATTACTTGTAATGCGTTACTTTACTCCTTACATCAAAAAGTAATCTGATTACGTAATGAACGTGCATTACGTAATCAGATTACTTTTTGATGTAAGGAGTAAAGTAATCTGATTACGTTATGCATGTTGTAATGCGTTACCCCCAACACTGCTCATTTCAGATGAGATTGAAAACACCTGATTTTCTGAGGAGAGCTATGTTAGAAATGTGTCCATCTTGAACATAATGAGAATTATCAGCTAATAAGGGTAAATCAACAAACTCTGGTACACTGGAGGTAGCATCTGAATTGGGTTTCCACAGTTTTACCTTGACAGGTTGTAGAGATCTCTGATATCAGAACATGAGGATGTGATTCCATCAAAGATACGCGAAGTTCGACTTGTATCAAGTTCAACTGCGTTTGCAATATTTCGCATTTATATATTTTTTGTATATATTTTATAGTTTTCACATGATTTTATATAATTTTATTGATTGGTTTGTTAAATACGCACAATATTGCTGTGTTATTACTGTATTATGTTTAATACAGTTTCTCTTCAGTTTAAACCATAAACGCATGCATCTGGAAATCTCTTTGAAAAATATGTATAAAAAAAATTACATTTCAAATCTTGTTTTTCATGCCCTAAGAACAATAAAAACACATAAAAAATCCTGACTGAGGTTATTCTCCTGCGTCATGCAACCACCCCGAACATGACAGTTATTGATATGTAAATAAATATGTAATTGATATGTAAATAAATAATATGTAATTATATATATATATATATATATATATATACATACACACAGTGACCATCAAGATATATATATCTATATATATATATTACATATTATTTATTTACATATCAATAACTGTCATGTTTGGGGTGGTCGCATGACACAGGAGAATAACAAACAAAACAGTCTTTATTCACAAAATCCAACAGGAACACGCAGGAGATCTCAGGAGTAATAATATAACACAGCCACGTAAAACTAAGACATATACAACACCGAACAACGAACTGGGAGAACTGAAGCTTTAAATACACGAGGGAGGTTAATCAACAGGGAGCTGGTGTGTAACTACATTAACAACCATAGAAACTAACTATGAACACTGACCTTAGCTCTGTCCGAGCCCGGTGTCAGAGCGCAGGCTGAGGATGTGATGTCAGGGCTGAAGGACGTGGCACTGAGAGACTTTCTGAGCTCGCTCGCCACCAGACCAGACGGAGGGCAGCTCCACTGGGTGTGCTTCACCTTCCTCCCGGATATCAGATACGTCTTAAGACCTGTAGAGGACACACACACACACACACACACACACACACACACAGTGACCATCAAGTCCCAGCAGTGTTTGTCCATATCACTTTGGTTCATTGTACACTGACCTGTGTTGATGGCGCTCGAATGGATTCATCAGTCAATTCTGAGCAAACACATGGTGTGTGAAGAGAGACACTTACAGCAACACACAGCAGCGTCTGTCAAGTGCACACTGTACTGTTTTTGTCACGACAGAGACATTTGCAGATTGCACTTTCCACTAAAAGGAAACTATATATATTTTCACAGTCAAACCAAAAATTATTCAGACATTTTTGATATATTTTTACTAGTGGGTGCAGGACACTATAGTTCATTTATGTAAGTGAGGATAGCAAAATAAAGTAAACTGTGACATATTATACCCAAAAATTCTTCATAAAGTGGATTACCAGTAAAACTGATAAAAATTTGGAACCAAAAATTATTCAGACACTTCGACCTGACCATGTTTCTGACCTTCTAACAATAACCAAACAATAAACATCAAAATAAAATAAAATAAAATAAAATAAAATAAAATAAAAATGTCTCATGAACAGAAGAAAATATTTAATACTTTTTCATACAATAACCAACAAGGTTAAATGGTTGAGCCTGATGAAATACAATCAACATTTCAATGTGTGTAAAAATTAAGACAATGAAAACAAAATGACTTGTCTGTATCATGGTAATTTGGTTAAAAACATCCAAATTATGCCATTTCCTGGTTATCACAATTTTATGGAATTAAATTAATGTCTGCAAAGCTTTACTCAAGGTCATACTTTACAATATGACAACCGGAAAGTTAGATATAATGTTATAAGTCAGGGTTTTAAAAACCACATGATTTGTTAGGGAAATAAGTACAATTTAAAGTTGCTCTATGTAAGAATGACAGCTAGTGGTTGAAATGGGTACTGCAGTCCAAATAAAAAATATTGTTTGCCCCGCCCCCTCCTCCTCAGACTCAATGCTCTCGCGGGTTGCCAGTTTGAAGACACGCAACAGGAGCGAGCTCAATTGACACACTGTAAGATAATTAGTTGATTTATTGATTTATGATGAGTTGATATCGCGTTTTAATAAGCATTCATAGAGATTTTTAGATGGATGCTGAGGCTTTTTAGGTCGGGTAGAATCTGTGATCTCTGACCCACTTTGTTCGCTGGCTTCCATGGCTGCAATTCGCTACATGTGTTTTCCGCCAACTGGCAACCCGGGGTGGCGAAATACTATTGGGTAAATTGGCAACGTGCGGTCTTGCACTGACGGAAACAAAAACAGAAATTCCGACACGGAACGCAAATTTCAAAGTAAAATAACTGGCTGTAGCAATGGTTTTCAGAGAAACAAGTATGTGAACTCAGCATGTTTAATAAATATCTGCAAACATATTATGGTATTTTTATGCTTTAGTGCAGTCAAAAACTTACATAGAGCACCTTTAAGACTTACTCAACTCTGGCTAAAAAGCTGTTTTAGCTGGTGTTCCAACTGACAAATGCCCAAAACCAGCAATCCAGACCACTGCAAACCAGCCTGGCATCCAGTACCTTAGACTGTTTTCATAAGGGTAAATAAAGAAGACATTATTTTCAGTGATAATTCATGTCAGCAGGTGCTCAGTCTGACTCTGAATAATCAGACCTTCGACTGAGAAGGTAAAATCAATCTACAGTCACTGTAATGAGACATCCTAATAGTCTCTCTGTGAAACACTTGCTGAATGCATCTAATTTCTGGAAAAAGCAAGAGATACAAATAAAATCCACAGGGAAGCTTGATGTTGGAAGAGAAAATAATAAACATCGACTGTGAGAGGTCAAGTGTTTTATAGCCACAACTAAAAGAGTCACTTTACACCAAAATACTGCTAGCTCTACACATACAGCTTCGGCTGACAGCAGAGCAACTAAAAACGTTTGGGCCAATGTCAATGTTTGGACTAAGTGTCTGTGTTCCTGTCCTCACGTACATAATTCACCTGTCAGCGAACAGCGGTGCACTGGCAGGAGAAACATGAGCTGGCGTGGAGGAACAGATCTGGCATAAAAGTCACTGTGCGGCTCCATATGGGGCCTCTTAAAACTTCATGAATATTTAATGAGGTTCAAAAACAGGGATTTTATTTTGGCCACTTCACAAGATGACCTAGAAGAAAAAACCTGGGAGGTTGCCCATTGTTCTTCAGAAAAATCTAATATATCCCAGCCACTAACAGGTGCCGTGATGAAGAGATAATCAGTGTTATTCACTTCACCTGTCAGTGGTCATAATGTTATGCCTGATCGCTGTATATATATATATATATATATATATATATATATACACACACACACACACACACACACACATTCTCTCTCTCTTTGGAAAAATATCAAATAGCTAGCCAAGCAATAACTAACAGTAGCTCAGTAGTCAGTATCTTAGATGCTTTAAGCGTTTTTCCTATGCAGGGACTATTTTTAGAAAAGGTCAAAGAACAGAAAAACACTAAGGACCACTAATGTGTCGACTTTTCACCAAAGCGATCAAAACCGCAGGAGCTTTAAGCATCCTTCCTCTTCTCTCAGGGACACAATGCTGTGTATAAGCCACAAAGAAACTCTCAATTCAAATATGAATGAGTGACAAGGCCAGAGCTGCCATCACGCTAGCTGAAGCGCACACATCCTGAAACATACATGAGACTCTCTTGAAGCTGTCAAGAAATGTCTGGGCCATTTTTTTTTTATATAATCATCATTTTTATCTATAATCAAAATATTGCAACGGTTCTAAAAATAGGCTTAATTTTCTTTACGCAATTAAAGTATGGGGTGAAAAATGACCCGGACATTTCTTTTTGAGATTTACTCCTTCTGTTCATACTCTGCCACTCAAGCACAAGCGTAGGAGAAAAAGGCAATTATGAGAATGAGGAACATCTCAGATCCATCTTCAACGTAATTAACAGACAATAAAGCCTCACCTCCCACAAAAACCTGGAACATAATTAAATCCATCAGAGCAGAGAAGACAAGCGGGTCACATCTCCAGACGTATTCCAAGCCCTGAGCCAACAAGACAGTCAATTCACACCCAGCTCAATAAAAGAGCTCAATCTCAGAGCAAGAGGAGAAACAGAAACGAGGGGCATCAAGGGCTTTTACTGCATATGCCTGACATCAGGAGCTCATAATAAGCAATAACTCACTGCATGATGTAGCCTATAGAATGCGGTTATATGCCCCTAAAATTCAAGATATCAGGGCAAAAATGCCCCTGTATGAATTTTTGTCTCATATTTATAACAAGATTTTAGGTATTAGTTAAGCAATATCACACAAGTAACGAGCGCAATTGCACACGAGTGCTGTTTCTGTTTAGTGCAAATGAATGGAAGCTTGTTTCCACCATGAAATAAAAAAAAAAGGTAATTGCGACTTTTTATCTCACAATTCTGACTTTTTTCCTCGCATTTGCGAGATGTAAACACAATTGCGAGTTATAAAGTCAGAATTGAGTGATATAAAGTCAGAACTGCGAGTTATAGAGTGATATAAAGTCAGAATTGAGTGATATAAAGTCAGAATTGAGTGATATAAAGTCAGAATTGCGAGTTATAAAGTCAGAATTGAGTGATATAAAGTCAGAATTGAGTGATATAAAGTCAGAATTGCGAGTTATATAGTCAGAATTGAGTGATATAAAGTCAGAATTGAGTGATATAAAGTCAGAATTGCGAGTTATAAAGTCAGAATTGCGAGTTATAAAGTCAGAATTGAGTGATATAAAGTCAGAATTGCGAGTTATAAAGTCAGAATTGAGTGATATAAAGTCAGAATTGAGTGATATAAAGTCAGAATTGCGAGTTATAAAGTCAGAATTGAGTGATTTAAAGTCAGAATTGCGAGTTATAAAGTCAGAATTGCGAGTTATAAAGTCAGAATTGCGAGATATAAAGTCAGAATTGCAAGATAAAAGGTCACAATTACCTTTTTTATTTTTTTTTATTTAGTGGTGGAAACAAGCTTCCATACAAACGTGATATTGATTTTATACAACAGTTACATTTCAATAAATAAGAAGTTAAGTTTGCTCAACTTTGCAAATGAAAATATTACCTATAAAGCCAGAGCAGAACTGTCGTGCATCTCCAAGCAACTCACAGCGGTGTTTCCTTTCTGAACGGGTAAACCAATGACTCAATGGCCCATTTATAAAGAGAGCCATTTACTTCATTCCTGAATGAATCAGCTGTTTGAACGAATTGAATGAATGGATGACTCAATGACTTACTCATTTAGACATTTACCACCACCTACTGGCAGTTTTAGTTTCTTATTTAGAGTATCATTTCATTAAAAAAATAATTTCATATTTCCATATTAATAAAACAAAACAAAAAAAACATTAAAGGTATAGTTCACCCAAGTGGCAACCTTCCGGTCTCTCTCTTGAATCCAATACAGAAGTGACTTAAACTGCAATTCATCGACTGGCCGCTAGAGACAGACTCCAAAAGGGAGTCAATCCCATAGACCCCCATGTTAAAATGCCCAACTTTACAGCAGAAAAAAATATGTTTACAGCTGGTACAAAAAGTGGTTTTGGTCTATATAGCAAATTTTGCCCTTCATGACAACTGTGAGGGGAGTGAATTTTTTATAACTTATCTGTTTAAATTATATTAAGCCTTAAAGTTCTGCATAATTAAGGGCGTGGCCACTTGAGTGACAGGTGGATTGCCGCTGCTGTCACTACTAGCCATTTGTCTGCTGTCTGTTAGCTGTCACGTCCCACCTCTTTGCCAATTTTCGGTTATCCGGGATAGAAGCGCAGCTCCGCCCACTTTGGGCTTCAAAAATGCTCTTCAGAAACCTAGACCATTTACTCACCCTTTTAGGCCATTGAAGCCTAAAAGTTTGTGTGTATGAAATTCAGAATCAAAGCTACTTTTTGTAATGTCCATTTGATTCTATTGTTATTTAACATAATAATGACTTTAAATGATCTTTTAGGGGTAATTTCTCAGCCAAATTTGATGTGCGGTTATTTTGTGATTAATTAGATCGCCACACTGTGTAATTAATTAGATTTAAAAAAATTTAATCGCTTGACAGCCCTATATATATATATATATATATATATATATATATATGATTAGATTAATTAATGCATAATAATAATAATAATAATAATAATATTATATATATATATATATATATATATATATATATATATATATATAAAATTATTATTATTATTATTATGCATTAATTAATCTAATTTTATATATATATAAAATTAATCTAATTACACTTAATTGAAATTATAGTTGGAAATACAGCACATGAGTTGTATGGATCACTTCAGTTATGTGAAAATCATGCATGTTTAGAAGGACATTGGGAAATAATAAATAATGGAATAATTTTTACTGTGGAAAGTGGCTTTTAAAGTAAAAATCTCTGTCCTGATGCAGTATTTTCGCTTCTCATCAGCGCTCTGAATGATTGAACATGAGGAATATTCACTCTGAAGACATGGAGCGACAGCTTAGAATGAATAAGCAATAACCATGTTTCTGAATCACACCCTGCTGTCACTGCCTGCTGTCGCCGGTCATCTTTTATCATTAAATGAGACTGTTTTATGATTCATTGTTTCAATGCTACTGACATTTTGCCTGAGGTTGCAAGAACAAATGAGCCAAGCGCCAGACCCTGACTAGGAGAAGACAGAGCTGCTGCAGTCAGACAGCCACAGGTGAGGATATTTTCAGTTTCATTCAATTTCCATTTAGCCCGCTATTTCAGCAACATGAAATCAAAGCTGACCCATTTACTTTCTTAATGCATGATTTTATTATACAGACACTGAATGTTTAAACAAGTTTGGACAGACATTTTTACAAGTAAAAAGGACTTTCCATCATTATTGTTACCTATAGCAGATTGTTGAATTTATAAGGGTACATCACTGCTTTCAATAAAACATGGCTGCCTATCCAGTAGAAAGGCAGTAGAAAAACTCGAAATCTGTGCTACCTACTAGAGAAAACAGAGAAAAAAGCCTGTTGTCTTCCCTTTTGTCAAATAGATAAAAAACCTACCCTTACCCTTACAATAACTGTTCTGTTAACACCCTTTCACAAGACGCAATATAAGTCTCTGGTGTCCCCAGAATGTGTCTGAAGTTTCAGCTCAAAATACCCCACAGATCATTTATTATAGCTTGTCAAATTTGCCCCTATTTGGGTGTGAGCAAAAACATGCTGTTTTTGTGTGTCCCTTTAAATGCAAATGAGCTGCTGCTCCCGTCCCCCTTTTCAGAAAAGGGCGGAGCTTTACATTTACAAACTTGACATTTGATATTCAACAGTGCTTTGATCTACCTGCATTGACACTATTCTTTAAGAGCTGCTGTGCAGCCAAATAATGTACCAGTTATCAATGTAAAGCTGCTTTGACACAATCTACATTGTAAAAAGCGCTATATAAATAAAGGTGACTTGACTTGACTTGACTTGACTTTAACAGCTCGCGCTTTGGTTGCTCAACAACAACAAAGCTGGAGAATCTCACGCAGCCAAAATGAGGATTGTCAGTAACGGTATTCAGCCTTACATTGTTCAAACCGGAGTCGGACACTGATGGAGAGACTCAGGAAGAAGTTACAACTTTTAGAATGAAACTGGATGTTTCTGAATGGTTACTGGATAAATTTATGTAGTTGTTGTAGAGTTAATTCAACTCATCCACTAGCATGTGCGTCATGTTAATCTTTTGTGCAAATCCAGCGTTGAATTGACCCTCGTTTGTGAAGCAGTCCGGCGTAAAATGACGGCATGGTAACAACACTCTACTACAACAACTCTTCCTCTTCTCTAAAGCAGCCCAACATGGCCTCACCCCCTTTGTTGTGTGTTCTCGGGGGCAGGGTTTATGTAAATCTTGGGGTTTGTGATGTCACCAACCCGGGAAGAAGCTCGTTGTAGTCCCTACCAGCTGTTTGTTGTAGTCCTTAAAAAGTGATTTCTGTGAACTTTGAGTGTCGTAACTTTGCAGATGTTGTTTATGCTCAAACAGCAACATTACACACTAACTAAAGTTAAAATCATAGTCAAAAAGTGAAAAGTGAAAATCATAATCAAGGACCCCTTTAATATCTGTGGGTGGGGATACAAAAATGCAGAAGTACAATCAGTAGTTTTCCGTAGCCATTTTGCGTCATTCGGGGGACTTTTGCTAACATATAAACACCAATTTCTCTGTCTAGGTAAAATGGAGAACGAGTAAACATTGTTCATTGTAAACATTGTTACATATACTGACAATGTAACAATACAAAACGGGTTAAAAATCACTTTGAGGTTCATGATGTTACTCTAATTTCCCAGCTAACAAAAATATATTCTAAGAACGTTTGGCTAATGTTCCCATTAAGTTATCAAAATGTTATTTATGAATGTTCTCTGAACGTTCAAAATGTCCAGTTTTTTAAACATTTTAAAATGTTTTTTCTTGGTTATGCAAACATTAAGGGAACGTTCCATTTTATCATTCTGCAAACATTATGGGAACGTTACTTTTGAATGTTCTCTGGAAATTCTGAAACAAGTAGTAACATTTAAAAAATGTTAGACAAACATTAACCTAAAACAGAAAAAAAAAAAAAAAAAAAAAAAAGTATAAACAATGAATAAATAATGTTTTTTGTGCTAATGTTTTGAGAGCATTATTAAAGACCGGATTTGAACAAACACTCTATTAACGTTACTGGAAGAACGTTTGTTTATAACTTTGAGAGAACCTTGCCAGAACATTAGCCAAAGTTATGAGAACATTCCCTGTTCCCTTTTAGCACAATGCATTGTGGATGTAACATACTGTATACTTCACACATGCATAGCTACAGAATGGACTTTGTTAAGCTGAGATGTCATTTCTTAGTCAAATTCAGTGCATTCTATTAATTACATATTCAGATCAATTCCAGATGGATAAAAAACCCTGTCCTTTATCTTTGAAAATCAACATAAACACATCAGATTACAGAAGAAAATAGTCTGTGAACAATGCTTTGACTGGAGCAACTGCGTTCAGTTATGATTCCTTCAGAGATGTCAAGATTAATCGCAGGGCTATTCAAAGGTTTCTAACACGGCAAGTCATTTATCCCGAACGGATGCTCCGGAAGGCTCGCTCGCTCACACGGTGAGACGCTTAACGCGGCACTGCTCTGACAGCCGAGTAACAGACCGATCGATCGCATTGATTATGGGGCAAGTCTTGGCTGAGCCCCATCAATCACTCGTCTCTGCCTTCAAAAACCTCCTCCTTCTCGGACAGAGAGAGAGAAGTATGTCAGAGAGTTCTGATACATGGGCCTTTTTTAGGCTTTCCCTCAGGAGCGAAGCTTTCGCAAACACTGTGTACGTGTGCGGAAAGTGGCTCACTGAATCAGCATTTATAAACAGCAACTTTCTGGCTGCATAGGGCACCACCTGCTATAGGCACCACCTAAGCTGCTGGAAAAAATATTTTCATCTAAATCACAGCTAATTCTGACACTTAAAAATTTTATATTCATTAATATTATTTGAATTAGTCATATACGGTATATTACGGAGCTAATAGCCTATGTTCACTTATTTGTTGATATCAAACCATGTGTGGAAAGAGGCAGCAGAAGCAAAAGAAAAAAGCTCAAATGAAGCCTCTGCATCACTTCAATTCTGTTTGTGAATTAAAAAAAAGAAAATGGTTATTTTACTTCAGTGTTAAGTGAAGTTTATCAATAATGCAGCTCATTAAAAAATACACTACCATTCAAAATTTTGGGATCACCAGTAAGATTTTTCAAATATTTTTTTAAAGATGTCTCTTATAGTCATCAAGCCTGCATTTATTTGTTCAAAAACACAGTAAAAACAGTAATACTGTGAAATATTATTACAATTTGAAGTAACCATTTTCCATTTGAATACATTTTAAATATAATTTATTCCTGTGATCAAAGCTGAATTTTCAGAATTATTACTCCAGTCTTCAGTGTCACATGATCCTTCAGAAATCATTCTAATATAATGATTGGATGCTCAAGAAACATTTCTGATAAGTACAAATATTATTAATTATTAGGGGTCATCACACTCCAGGCAAAAACTTAAAGGATTTTTGATCGGCCAATGCGTTCTCGTATAGTGCGTCAATGAATTTGACGACAAGCACGCAAACATGGATTTGATGTTGTATCTTTGCAATGAAAACTTGGTATATGTCATGACAGGCATGACTTAGGGGTACATGCACAGTATCGTCACAGCGCCACCTACTGGTGGAAAGGGAAAATGGCTCTTTTTGCTTAGAACTTTTGAATGCCTTGTACTAAAATCATGAGGATGATCTCCTTAGATTCCTTGAGGCATGCCAAGTTGAATGATATCCTATTTTCTTTGGTCGGCCATTTTGAATTTTGTCATAAAATGCTGTGTTTTACAAATGCATGACCGTATCGTTACGAAAATCGGCATGATTCATGTTCTGACCAGGTTTAGGACCGCTAAAGTTTTAGGTCAGCGCCCCCTAGCGGTCAAGAGATATACTGAAATTTAAAAAAAAAACCTAATAACATGAAAAATTCAACATATTGTTATTTAACTTACATCATTAGGTTTGTTGGCTTATGCCGAGTCCTACGATACCAAATTTGCCATATTCTATCATACTTACTGTCCGCCATATTGAATTTTATTCAAAACCTACTTTTTTCAAACTCCTCCTAGAAAATTTGTCCGATTTGTACGAAATTTGGTATGTAGCATCTACAGACATTCATGACAAAAAGTTATTAAAAGATTTTTGATAGACCCAACCGTTGTTTTATACTGCGTCAACAAATTTGACTGCGAGCACGCCAAAATGAATATGCGGCTGTATCTTTGCAAATATTTTGTGTATTGACACGAAACTTGGTACATATCATCACAGGCATGACTTGAGGGTGCATGCAGAGTTTTGTCATAGCGCCACCAACTGCTCAGAAGTTATAAACCGTGTTATTATGTTATAAGTGCTTTAACTGATGTAATTTAAACAGCTTTATCCTAACTTCATGATCACAGATGTCCACAAATATTTCCTTTTCTGCCCTTATTTGGCTTGACCCCGTAATTGCTGCTTGCAGCTATATTTATTATTATTATTATTTTGTTTTTAGTTAATTTATCTATATTTTATATTTAATATTCAGAATTTTTCTTTTATATTTTGTAGCTTATATGGTATAGGCCTACAACTGTAAATAATTGTACACAAATTTATTTTTATTGTTTTAATAATATTCAGTTCTATTCTGAAAGTTAACATACAACTGGATTTTGGCCACGGTTTTTTTTTTTTTTTTTTTTTTTTTTTTTGGAAAAAAGCTTGACAGCTTCCTGGTTACTAAGTTTTTGTTGTACGGAAAACAGCAGCAAAAAGTGCAAATATATTTTTTTCTCTTTAAATAATTGTCATTTTCTGGTTCCTATTCAAAAAAGGTAATCAAAAGCATTATAAAAGTATCATAAAAGTCTTCTGAAGTCATACAATATCATTGAGTGAAGAAAAGACAAAAAAATTAGGTTGTT